>ML993986.1:26725-69454 GCA_010093945.1 Delitschia confertaspora ATCC 74209 | reverse complement strand
CGAGGCCCTTTCTTCCCTGTTTCCCTTATCTTGCTCTTATATCTGTAATACAAGAGCATGGCGAAATCGTCGGAATGTTGATATATTTTATCGAGAAGGACTTCTAATACTGAATAATGTGATACAAATAGCTCCGCCTAGTCTATAATATTAATTAATAAAATGATAATAGTTCAATTTAACGTGCTACCTGGTTCCCAATTGGGCGTATGAACACGCGATATCAATGCTTAGGGCAAAGTAAACTCGACTCTTGAGGAGTATTTCTTTGGAGGTCAAACCCTTTACCTTATACCATTTAACCTAGCCGTGGAAAAAGAAAGCAGACCGCTAAACGAATACTCAATTATTATTATTGATTCTAGTCTTATGTCCGATATGATTCCACAAAGGCCCACGCAAGCTCCACTGTCTATTTCAGAAAACCGTTTATGGGGAAAACTATATTTACTTCTTAGTGTCGTCCTGCATAGACAGATTGTTCTCCTTCTTTGTTTCAACGCATCTGTTATTACCCACAGCTAGTAGAAGCTGCTTGTGCATTCCAAGTCCCATCTATTCCAGGGTCATGAGCGGTTCCAATCTTTCGTCGGGGTGCTCCATGATCCTGTTGGCTAAATTAAACTGGTCTAGGATTCGTTGGTGAATTGACCAAGACTTCACCGCTCGAACTCCTTCAGCGTTAAGAGAAAGTCTCGGTAGTCCTCTGTCGCAGCCATTCCCCACACCAAGGTACATATATATTACCGAGCTATAAATATATAACATACAGTTAGGGGCGGCAGTGACTTGCATACCCAAGTCCTCTTACCACAGTTTTCCCTTCCCCGGACAGAAGTTTTATAATGAGCTTGGAGCCAGCTAGCCCATTACCTGTGTGTACTTGATTTGCTCCTTAAGCCTATCGCAACGACGCTGCCACCCACACTCTAGATAGATCGCCATGTGCATCCGTCCTTTTGGGTCATATAGACAATGTTGTTGACTAGGGCGTGATACTCCGAACACTTCATTATAAAAAGATTCTACTTACTAGTTATTGAAAACGGTTATTAGCATTAATATTTCTCGGTACTTCTGTAGAAGCCCGGATACAAAGGACATTCTAAAGGAGTTACCTGTCTTATCCTATCCCTATCTAGCTCTACTAAAAGGACGTTACTTACATAGATAGAAAGAAAAAAAAACCCCCCCTTTATATATGGGAAATAAAGGTAATTAGAAAGCCTTATTTCTAACCAGTGCTAAAGAAGCCTTTATGAGTCATTATGTTCTAGGATAAAGATATTGAGGTTCCAACGACGCAGTAAAGATGGAGATTCTAAAGAGGCAGTGGAGATAGAGATTGTAAAGGTAGAAGCTGATAACAAAATCAAACAGAAGTGCAAGATGGGTCTACGTGGTATACTTCGCCAATATATAGAAGAGAAAGTAAAATATTTGGCAAGCCCTTACTGCGAATAGAAAGTCCAAAGAAAATTATACAGGGCTACCCTCTGCCACGATAGCTTGAGCTCTCTTTGAAGTGGTATGGTATTCTTGCAAATGGGCGTTCTCCAAGCATAGTGCTCAGAATCATATAAACAGAACAAGCTTATGATTTTCAGATATCATGGATGTCACGCTGCAAAGAGACAAATATAGCAAAGTGAGGAATTTTCATAAGCGAACAGCAGACTAATCTACCTCGACATTTGATATTGCCAAGGAACAATCAATGGCCATTCACCAATCGAGAAGGGTGAAGCCGCAGATTGTTATCTGTTTGCTTCCGATATTACTCGAGGCCTACTGAAAGTGGAGGTATACCTTTAGTCGAAGACACATCGCTGGCGTCATGGTTGGAAACGCCTATCCATCGCGAAAAGAAAAAAAGAACCCGGAATCCGCGAACGCCATCCTATCCGTTCAACCCCTGAACCTATTTCTTAGACGTATTACAGTACAGACCGTCACCTAACCAGCAAGCAGATCCTCATATGTGGCCTCTTTCACTGGTCTACCTCAAACATAGGGTTTGGCTTTAGACCTTGGCAGGTGGCGGGCCTGGAGGAGGCTGATACACATCCTCACCCCTTGTATACGCCTGTGGAGGAGACTGCAATTCCACACCCTGCTGCTGGCCGGCATAGTACCCTTGATTGTTGCCATAATACGAATGCTGTCCGGCCTGCGGTTGCGGCGTATACGGAGGAGCGGGCTGGTTATGATAGTAAGGCTGAGCGTTCTGGGGGTTTCCGTTGTTGTGGTTGTAGGCGCCTGGACGCGCGGCCCAGCCTGTGCCGTAGAGGGGCTGGCGACCGAGTTTGCGGCGACGTCGGGCGGTTATGCAGCTGTAAATGAGAGTGTTAGTGAGGCGTGATGGATGGAGAATGCGTGAGAGGGATACGTACGAGCAGACCACGAAGAGGAGGAAGAAGCCGACGACGACCACGACTACGACGACCCAGCGGACCCAGTCATGCCAGGCGGATCGGCATCTGTATACGCGGCCAAACTGGTCTTCGCACCTAATCATTGTATATTAGATCAAGCGTTATTTGTAAAAAGAAGACGAAGTTGTAAGTGTGAAAGTAGAACGAATTGTAAAGCTCAGAATGCTGGATAGATGACGGAAGAAGGAAGAATGTGAAGAGGACAAAGGGAGCGTAAATTCAGGAAACGTACCAGTAATCTCTCTTCTCCAAAGGTCCCGTGGGCGCCATGCTACTCAATGTTTGCCGTCGCAAGCAACTTGGGGCTTTTGGAACAAACAGTCGATCTGCAGCTGGGAAGGCGAAGGTGAGCTCTGAACTTAACTGTGGGGATTTGCGGGGAGAGCTAGTAGGTGGGGAGCTAGGTCGTGAAGGGCAAGAGAACGAGCCTAAAGCATGAAGAGAAGGCAAAGAGATACACGGCAGGATAGGTGAGTATTCGGTGAGATGAAGCTCGATGGTGTACGAAGCTGAAGGTTGGAATGCTTCAAGGACAAAGGTCGTGAGGAGAAAGAGAGAGCGTCGTCATATATGGCAAGGATCGGGCGTTGGTTCATTACTTTGCGCAGGGCACAGCCACAATGAGGCTTGGCCGCCTTGGCATCCCTTTGCCATTCGTGACAGTTTGCCAACCAGCAAATACACCCATGATGACGCGTCTCAACTTCGTCATGACCCAAAATCTAGATCCTACATTCACCTAAACGAGTATCCAGCTTCCTGACCGGCTCGTCTATTTGAATAGACTATTTGGAATGACATACACTTGTCAGTGAGACCTGCGGATTTGGGGTTTGCACTCCTACAAAGCTGTGTTGGATGACGATGGGTGAAACAATTGCCCTTACATGAGCATGTTTACTAAGAGGGGTAGTATCCCACAAAGTTGGACTAATATCATGACATGCTGTGATAATCCCCCCTAAGCGACCAGTCTCCTGATGATTAGTAATGGTCGAAACATGTGATGTTGTTAGTTGAGCTTCACTGGAAGAGCACAATAATTCAAGAGATCTGTCTCTTCACTCATCCTATAACGATGGATATGATTTGCGAGCTCTTCACTCCATTGATTCGCCAATCCTTACACATCCCATTACACATCCCATTACATCAATACATGTTACATCCATTTTGCCTGTGCAGCATCGTTGCCATAGACGTCGTTTCCGGCACAACCCTCCATTTCGGGAATGAAGAGTAAAGAAAACCCCGGTGAGAACGTTGTGCACACCGTAGTTTAGCCACGAATATGGAACCATGGAGAAATGTGAGCAAGCCGACCAATACACCAAACAAAGTCCCAGAAGCGGACTGTTCAAATGATGGAAAGGACAGGCGTAATCAAAAAGAGCATGATATCCGTACAGATGGCCGATAACAGCATTCCCCAGTTCGCCCCTTGAAATCCGGTCTTGAGATGAAAACAGATTTTATGTACCCGCTGGTGTGTCTGTCTCTGCAAATGCTGGAAAGGAACCGGCCAAAAAAAAAATTTTAAAATTTAAGGTGTGATGTAGAATGAGAGCTGTGAAAATAAGAAGCCGCAGCTGCTGTCATGAAAAACGATCCCGTAACACCAGACTCCGTTTTATCATGCCGCTGTTGCCATGCTTAATTCAAACTCGTCGCAAATCATTGCTCGTGTCGTCATCTCCCAGGACCTATTGGAACCCAGGGATGTTGCTTGGGAGAGTCGTTCTAGGGTAGGAAAAATCAGCACGGTGTCGATGTATCCTGCTGCCGAAGAGTGCGGATAGAATCCTTCAGGAAGTCCCCTGCCCTGCTCTCTGTCCGCCTATTGGGCCTAAACTTGGGCTCGCCTTTCCGGCGGCACCGCCCCAGGGGAGGCCGCTGAACCGCTTGTTGCTTATGTTTTCCTTGGGCTTGGCGATTCCCATTTCTTCTTCTTCTTCCATACTGAATAGTCCCTGCTCCTCCTCGATCCTTTCGCGGCCGATGCTACTGCTACTGACGGCCCGGTCAATCCCAAGACGACCGCCCGATGAACTGCCAACGCTTGAACCGGAGGCTACACGTGCTATGCCAGGGTGCTGAGGAACTCCTTCTTCCGAAGCACGTGAAGAAAGTCGCGTCCGTTGCAGTTGCTGGCTGATCATGCTCATGGATGCTTGTCGTGGAGGTGAAGAGACGAATGGACTCATATCACCGGGAGTAGACCGGTTCATTGCGCGTACCGATGGGATCCCACCATTCAAGATTGAGTTCCGGAGGGGCGAGCCAACATGACCGAATGCTGAAGCTCCTGGTAACGATCCCGACTCCAGTCCACTGTCTGTCGAACGTGGCTTTGCCCACAGGGACTGGAACCGAGACGGTGAACCCATAGCTACAGAGGGTGGGGAGCCCATCCTAAGGCCGGAATTGTTAGGAGATGCGCCTTGATCGCGGGAGAACCGACGCATCTTTTCTTGAGGTGTCAACAGATCATTCAGCGCATCCGGCACAAGATCCTCCTCAAACTGGAAATTCTCATCCTCCCAATCACTGTCCGCAGCAGAAATGGGCGGGCGGGCCCCGAGACTGGCAGACAGCATGGGTTTTGACCTCCGGAGTTCTGAGTGTAAGATGCGCCGACCAACGGGTTGTTCGATAGAATCTGGGGGAGACGAAGCCAACGTCATGTTCCTGGTACGAGGATCATCAGCGAAAGCTGAGTCACGCAGGTTCCTCAATGCCGGAGAGTCATAGGTATCCTGGTAGGACGATGGGGGTGAGCTCCCGAGCCCGAATCTGGAGGGGACAGACGCAGCCATAGGTCCATATCGGGCCACATGCGAAATGCCTTGGCTGTCGAATGATGCTGGCAGAGGAGCGTCCATAACACTGAGACCCTTCTGAACAGGGGAAGTCGGGAGGTAACCACCTTCGTTGGGAGGCGAGCCAAAATTCGAACCGGGATGTGAGGCAAAGGTCGTATCGATGGTGGGTATTTGATGAAATTCGTCCTGGCCTGGAGGAGGGTACATGGATGGGGGGATCGGAGCCATCTGTGCCTGCATGGTAAGCAGGGAGCTTCCTGGACCGATATCTGGGTGGGGTGGGAAATTCATGCGGCCGTAATTCGTTTGACCTCTCCTGCCGCCCAAATTGAATTGGTTGACTACTCGACCGTCGGGTAGGATATGTGCGAGAGCGCACTTGTGGCCGAACTTGCAGTTTCCCTTGTGCGCCGTGTGTTAGCAGCATGTGGGCCAGAATGTGTTGAAGTACGTACTTTGGCAAAGTATTTGCACGGGGCCCTCTCCGCCAGAGGTTCATTGGAATGCAAGAACGGGCAAGCTTTGCCTGCCTGGCAACCGCCTTGCCTGAAGAATTTGCAAGGGACATGGGATGTGCCTAGTGGGTTGTTAGATCGAAATCGTTGGTAATAGAGAGACAGGTGAGTCATGGGAACTGCACTCTTTGCATTTGGTGGGCTGCGTGGCCCATCGAAGCCCATACCGCGCAGATGTGGTCCTGGACCTTGTCCATTGCCTATGCGATTATGCTGGCCGCCTGGTACAGCCATGGGCCCGTTTCCGTTAGGGACAGGCATTTCACCAAACTGGATCGGGGGATGTGGGAGATGTTGCGAGATGTTTGTGTTTGCACCGACGAAGGAGGGCTCGAAGTTGGGCAGTAGTTGCGAAGGTGGGGGAGCCTGTTGGAGGTGTTGTGGTGGGGGAAGGTCTTGAAGTTGGTGGGGGTTGTCGGCGAGCTCGCGACTGCTGCGTGGAAAGTCGGTCATGATTTTTCGAGACTCCCGGGGTGACGTAGGGTATGCGGCCCCAGGAGAAGAGGGAGGAAGAATAAGGCGGGAGTCGGTGTGATGTCTTATGTGAAGATGTCGCTGTATGTGACCGTGAAGGTGGAGGTCGGTAGTGGGTTTGAGGCGACAAAGAGGAATCGGAGCAGGGTGTTGAGGGACTTCAGGCTTGTAGGGCTGCGCTAAACTAGATTAGTGATCATGCACCGTCGCTTAACCGCGGGCGACTCGTGACTCGGCGGACATCCGCATTCACATCCGCATTCACATCCGCACTCCATCCGCACTCCATCCGCACTCCATCCGCACTCACCTCCGCACTCACCTCCGCACTCACCTCCGCCCTCACCTCCGCACTGACTTCCCACTCACTTTCGCACTTACTTTCGTACTCACTTCTGCACTCACCACCAGAACGCATCGGTGGACAGATCCAGTGACAATCACACTGAACAAAGGAGAAAATTGACGGAAAAATCGTAAACGCCAGCTCTGATTGGAGAAATGAGACGTGAGGCATCTTTTTCTTTATATTTTACAGTCATCCGCCCCGCTCCTTCCCGATATTTCCTTAGGCAGTGTCATGCGGTGTCTGAAACGATCATCTGCCCATGTCCGATATCTTCAGGCACCTTGAAACATTCAGGCATCTGATATCTAGTCGCCGATATCGCTTTTGACCACCGTAAACTCTAACCATCACTTCTTCATCATCATGGTGGTAGGTTCTCCTTCTTGCTTTCACCCCTAATCAATTACTCAGCATAGTAAATCCCCCTCCTTTGCACAGTCAAGAGCTAGGAATAGGCTGTTAAACCATTCGAAAAGTCGGTACGCAACGGGATAATTGTGCGTAAATATAGTGTAATCTATAGATAGTCGATGGAGTAAATGTCGGTCATCGCGGTACACGCAGTGTAATAGAAAATATTAACAGTTCTTACTTCTTCATCTGTTTTCTGAAGTATCCAACACAAATTTTCTCCCAATATTATGGTTACTTTACTACCTTAAACCGCTGCAGTTGCTTTTTCATCATATACGTTTCTTCATCATCATCATCATCATCATCATCATCATCATCATCATCATCATCATCATCATCTTCTTCTTCTTCTTCTTCTTCTTCTTCTTCTTCTTCTTCTTCATCATCATCATGACGGTAAACTCGACATGAAAACAACGGTTTATCGATTCTCGCTTTATTATCTATTCCCTGAAATTGAAATATCCAATACCATTTTCCTCTTTGAAACATGTCTGCTTCTTTTTCTCCGTTTATGATACCTCCTCAACACTAATAATCATTACCAGTATGTTTTCGCTCAATTTAAAGAAACGTCCCCGGCGAAGGACCAAAATCTACCACTCTGGCGTTAGCTCAAAACTGCCAGCAACACCGCACCCCCAGACTTACCAGACAGCGCTACTTACGATGACCGATCCTCAAAATCCCCGCTGAGCACGTATCATTATACCAAGCCAATTCCAAACTATCCTGAATAAACACCGTCGGAATCCTTAGCCCTCCCGTAAACATCTCAAACTGGATGCCCGAGAGATTGCGAAATTCTGGCGTGAAGTCCACTCGAGTGAGCTGGCAGTTGATGAAGGCGATACACCGCGGAAGCTCTACGCTCATTTGTGCTGTTACAACTTCGGCGCCTTGTGTTGGACTCCACTGGAGACCCGAGATCTGTAGGACGCAGCGCGTGATCCCGAGTTGCAGACAGCCGAAATGGCCGGCGTAGGCGTGGAACCAGTATGCGTCTACTGAAGCACGGGGACCGGCGCCAATCTCGCCGGCAAGCACTGTTCCTGCAAAGGGCTGGTTTGGAAGCCAACCGGAGATTGGGAGGAACATGGCGATGTTTGGTGGCGAGACGGGTGGAAATGGCAAAAACCCAGTGGGGATGTAGACGTAGCCGTTGGCGAAGAACAAGTGATGGTACGGATTCGTCACCGTAGGCGCTGACAATGTGTCGTTCACAGGGCGGAGTTGGGGGGTTTCGTCCCAGTTGAGTGTGAAATTTCCGTATTCTCCGCAACGTAAGGGGTTGGTTGAAGGTTCTGCTTGCCTCCTGCCCACCCTGGTTGCTACTTCAACTACCACGGTTGAGAACGAGGAACTGGCTATTCCAATAGGAGGACTGGTTGCAACTGAGCTGAGTAGGCTCATTGTTGTTGGTATGATCGTTAGGTCAGACGACGCACCAGGCATACTCAATGTAAAACTGGATACACCGGATACGGGAGTGGCCATAACGGATGATGAATCAGGTGTAATGACACCAGGTATGGCCAAACTGGACAGGCTCGTCGAGGGAGACGCCACCACGGACGATAAACCACTTGAGCTGGCACTAGACAGAGCCAAACTGGGTAGAGCCGTCGAAGAAGTTGACAACACAGAGGGCACACCGGCCGCACTGGTACCGGACTGGGTCAAGATAAAACTAGGCAGACTCGGTAAAGGATTCGGTACAACGCTGGAAAAAGCAGTCGCAATACTGGAGCTCAACAATCCGGTTGCACTCGCACTCGACAAGAATCCCGGTAAACTCGGCAGGCTGACCAAATCCGTCGCAGCCACACTCGACAGACCTGTCGAACTCCCAGTGCTCGGATCCAGCGTCACAGTCGGGATACTGGTATAATCACTCGCTGTGATCCTCGTCGTCCTCAACGTAGACTCCAGGGTCGTCACATACGGGCCCGTCACGCTCAGCCACCCGCCCGTCCAATACGAGAACTCCGGACCGAAGGTTATGGGCGATACATCTGGAAAGACGAAACTCACGGCTGTGGTGCCGACGGAGATCACTCTTGTGGAACCGACTTCGCAGGATCCGGCCGTGGCGCCGGCGGTGCCGTTGCAGGTTGGGGTGGAGGTGGTGCCGTTCCAGCCTGAGGGGCCGATGCCGGAGAAGGAGAGAGGCGGAGTGGACGTTGGGGACGAGGTTAGAGTTGAGGTTGGAGAAAGAGACATGGAAGCGGAATCTGGGACTAGTGGCAACGATGTGTATGAGGGGCCGGGAGAGCTGAGTGGAGAGCCAAGAGTGGGCATTGAGAGTGCAGACGTAGGTACCGGTGCGGAAGGTGAATTACTTAGATCCGGGTTGGAGACTGAGCCTGTGTAAGATGTCAAGACGATTGATGTGCCCGGAACAGTTGAAGAACTAGTCAATGGTGATGTTGGGGAGCCTGATAAGCTGGGTACAGGTCTACCTGACGTACTAAGCGGAATATCGGACAGAGCGGAAGACGTAGGAGGGCTGCTCGGCCATGATACACCCAAGGGCAAACTTGAGCTTACGGTAGGTAAACCAACAGTGACTGAAATGCCCGAGCTCACTGATGGAAGCGACAGACCTGGGTTGGACGATAGGGGACCTGTGGAAGTCTGCATGGCTGGAAGTCCGCTCAAAGATGTCGATGAAGTGATGGACGAAGTCGGAAGGAAAGTGCTAGGTGCAGTGGCTAGGGAAGTGGAGAACTGGCTGATTCCGCTTGGTGGACTCGATGTCGGATTTGGATTTGGAACTGTAAACAAAGGGGAACCGGTTGGTAGTGAGGGCAGCGTGCTGATTCCGCTTGTCATGCTTGACGATGGAACCAGCGAAGACAAGACTGGAGCAGGACTGCTCAATCCCGGTGTGACAGGTGCAGGTAATGTAGAGACACCGCTGTTTGGAGCTAGAGAAGATATAACAGGAGGAGGTTGGACAGGTGATGATGTAATTGTAATCGGCGCTGTTGGGACGACAAAAGAGCTGGGATACGTAGGGGGGGCGATACTATTCAGCCATTGTGTTGTTCCATTAACAACAGAGTAATAGTATGTCCCCTGAGCTGGATCCGTGGGAGTCGCTCCGATGACCGACACGGTCATGATAGGCCCTGGGATAGTGACATAGACGATACTGCAATCACTCTGAGCGGAAACGGGCTTGACCATGTGTAGGATACCTTTGAAGGCGATCCATATGCCAGAACCGTATATTATGAGGAGTAAAATGTTGTAGACGGCCTCGTGGTAGGTATTTCGCAACATAGCCCGAACCAAAGCGAAACTGGTCAGCCATGTCCAGAGCCGTTTCCAAAAGGACTCTGGGGAAGGCACTGGCCTTTTAGGGGAAGCTAAAGGCGGAGGTCGTGATTCGGACACAGATATTTTGGCCTCAGATTCCTTCATATCGAGAAGGTCAACCTTGGGTGCACTGATGACTTTCACAACGGATTTCCTCTGCTTCTTTTTGGCTTGCTGTTTCTTGCCTCTCGGTAGGACCATGGTGAATGAAGAACTAAAAGCTGATGCGTGAAGCATCTGTGGCTATCCAAAAGTATAGGCGGGTGTATGGGTTTTTCGGTCCTTATGTGGAGCTGGTGCTGTATGAGGAGCAGATGACAGATGATGGACTGATGAAGTAGAAGCTGATGAAGGGGAAAACAAGGAGATTTTGAGGTTGATGGTTGTGAGATGAGACGGAAGAAGAGAGAAATGCCAGTAAATAAAGTAGAACTCGAGGAGATACAGGTGGCCCTTCTCCTTCTCCCGGGTAGGGAGGCAAGTTCGGTGGGTGGGTGTTGTTGACATGTTGCAGGTGAATTCACCATTGCTATTCTCATCGTCGTTGCCATCGTGGTTCCAATTAATAACTACATCTCGAGTCTTTGACGGACTTGAAAAGTCCTTGCTGGGAGGTTGCAGGAGGGAAGGAGAAAAGGTATGCAAGGTTGACCAGCTTACTTGCTTATGGCAGTCGCTCTGACTAACAGTCAGGTCTGCTCCTCCTTTTCCTTGTCCAATACATAGTATATGGGCGCCTGGTATTCTTCTAAGAAGGTGTAGGACAACCAGATAGGGCTGCTGTATGTGATTTAGTGCTGGCAGGTAAGAGCTGCTGTGAGTAACTGATGTTGGCAGGCAGGAGTTACTATAGGTAACCTGATGCTGGGAGGCTAAGAGAGCTCACTGTTGGTTCTGATTCAGGTCTGGTTCAGGTTTGATTTACAAGCCTGACGAGCACGATTTAAATGAGCCACACGCAAAACCTAGCTCCCGCTTTCCCTTCCCAACCTCCCAATAGAAAACCCACCAAGCCCACGCATAGCCTAGTAGTACTACTGTTCTAGTGCTACCAGGTTTGTCACGTATGGTTAACACATCATAGTATAGAAAGTGAAATCAAGCACAAGGCCCCCAGTTCCTTATAACCCTCCCGTCAACCCAGCATGCGAGACTAAGACAATATCATGCCGCACCACGGTAGAGAATCCTAATATGTTGCATACGATTGACACTTTTTTACGCTTGGTTCAACTCTGTCTTGTGCCTGTTTCCTTTAGTGTCTTGGAAGCGCTGAAGGGGGAAAAGGACAAGGTTTTTGCAAGCAAAAGGACGCCGTGGGTGTATTAATTCTGAATTGCCTTGAGCATTTGGGTTAGGTAGAAAAGGTATCGAGTGGAATATCATGTTGCGATGTGTTGTTCCATTTGATGAATTGAATAGGCACTCGGATCCTCATCCTCTCTTACTCAAAATTTTCCCTGTACTGTAGTCAAAACTACATATTTAAAGAATAACACTCCTCTTTAAAACAACGTTAGTCTGATTTCTCCAACCGAATTCTTCTCATTATCCTCTTGAGTCTATAAAATAGGTTTGATTTCTTTTTAAATGAGTATTAAAACGGAACTGCTAGAACTACATGTGCCCTATTTGATTTTTTTTTTGGCTCACTGCTTCGTGAGAAGGTCTACATAAGCTTCCTGGAGGGCAGTGGAATTGAAGTATAGGTACCCCAGATTTTAGTTGGTATATTTATCATATATGTCTGAAAAATTAATAAAGAAATGCTTACAAATGCTTTACAAACAGGTGGAGTACGGCCTCTTCTCTTCTCCTGAACATATGAGTAAGCAGGGCGTCGTTGTACTGTGTATGGTCAGTTGATCTTCGCTTCTAACGGCTCTATTCTATCTATGATCAAAAACTTCATGACTCAGATCCCGCCGCCCCCGGCCCCCTTCTTTCCTATTCTCATCTAGCCCTCGTCTAGTTTACTACTTCGACACATCAACGGTTTAACCGACCTTGCTTGATCCACTGTGAGCCGGGAATAACGCCTATACCAGGAAGCCAAAGCATTGATCAAGGCGGTGTCTCAGCTTAGTATAGCAGTGGATCACGCTTACAGGAAGAAGCTGTCACATGAACATCTTTTGATGCGAACGGTGTACAGGTCGGTGAGCCGCAAGCGATGAGGCCACAGTGCTAATGCCCTGGCGATATCAGAAATCCATATGATGTTCAATTTCTATAATAACGGTGAGAGCGAGGACGTCATGAACCCGTGATGATAGCCAGGGGTGCATAAACCACCTGATATTGACCATGTTACTAACGTCCTGTTAATCTATTTCTTCAATCTCAACTTGAGTCGTCCACCCCATCCCATATAACCCCCACTTGTATTTCTTGATTCAGCGCTCCCGACCCAAGTTGCTGGGACCGCGATTTTCAGACGGTCCGCGGTATGTCCTGAATCGAATTGTCCTCAAGACTTGGTCCCTGGAGGCTTGATCTTGCATCTCTTGATTTGGAGCGAACATCTTGCAACCAGTCGGGTAAATCCGCCCCGCCGCGTGGGCGTACTTGTGCTGACGAAGATTGATATAACAATTGCAGTCTACAGAGTACTTAAACCTTAATTTCGTAGTAAGCATCATCATCTGAAGTTGATAAACTTGACCATAGTATTTCCGCATCGCCAATTGGTCGATAACAAAATGCAAGGTCATTCAAACCCGGTAAGCCTACGCCGCCCCTGGATGAAATCTGCCTCAACTATGAGGTGCCGAATGATGCGAAATGCGTATACCGGAACGTTTAACGAACAAACCAGACAAAAGGATTCGCAGATAAAGGGGTGAGGGTACACGTGTCATATAGAAGTGGGTTTGATATACAGTCTCTCCAACCCTCGGTTGGATACGAGCGAAAGAACATGTTGGAATCCCAAAGCCTCGCGACGTGCTATCTAATTAAGCAGTGGAGGATAAGATATGCATAACAAATAGAGGAATAAACAAAATAAACCAAAAGTGTGGTTTTGAATTGATACCCCCAAACCATGATCCATGAGTAGTGAAACCGACCGTATCCCGCCCAATGCATTGATGATAATGCGCCGATAAGTGTAACAATGGAAAGATAGGACGATGAATCCCTCCAACTCCAGCGCTGTAATAGATTTTGTATAGAACTAGAATAGAGGAGACTCTCTCTTAGGTGATGAGAAAATCCCACCCCTTATCCTTCATAATCTTCTCCCAGTCCCACGAGTCCCGATTCCCCGCATCCATCATCTCCCATACTTTCTCCACAATAACTCTCGCCCGCTCGATATTTTTGAGTCTGGAATACCCAATCAGCTTATCAAATGCTTTGGATATCTCTTGTCGCTGATACTCCTCAAACGCCGCACATCCGAGAAGGAAGAGCGGCATGAGCAGCACGCTTAGAGTCTCCTCCGGTAGCCCATGGAGATACCAAAGCCCATCGTCCACAGCCTTCTTGATAGTCGGATGCGGTCGCGAAGGCTTTGTCGTCCGATACAAATAGACCCACGTACAGTGTTTGTAGAATAGGGATGCTATCCATCTGGGCGTGCCTTCGGGGTGAGGACACACCCATTGCCGGAGTGCGGTATCGATGGCCGTGGCGTCCGACATGCAGTCGAGATTAACGGCCGGATGCTCGTTGTTTTCGATACGGTACCGCACCTTGTCGCGAAGATTGGTGACCTTGGACATGAACCCGAATATACCGTCCATGACACCAATGAGAGCGCCCGCCTCGGGTTGGAGCATGGACGGCAGCTTGAAGTCCTCCATCATAGACCGTCTGTCAATCGATGTTACCGAGTTGAGGACGGAATGATAGTACCAGAACTCTTTGATGAGGGAGTTGAATTCCGGGTTGGACGGCGGCTGCTCTTTCATCAACCGTTCTAGCTGGTCCATGTAGTACCGGTATTCGCCATCAGTGTCCCCGTCGACGATGGTGCGGAGGAACAACATCAAAGTCTGGGCCTGGACCGCTGTGGAATCTTTATATTGCCGCCCCCCTTCATCGACCTTCTGCTCCTCTTTTAATATCTGAATCGCACAGTCGCAATGGTAGTACTGCCGTTCTTTGAATTCAACGTTCGGCTCTAGAGAGTATAAATGTGAACTGGATAGAGACAGGATGGAGTGCATTACGCCGCGATGTATATAAGCCAGGGGTAATATAACGGTTGTGAAGGGGTTGCACTTTTCGCCGTGTAAGCTCAAGACTCGGCTGGCATTATCGATGAAATGGTTCAGTAGACGCCGGTCCAGGTCCGTTTCCACGCCGTCAATTAGAGTAGGTAGTTCAACAGGTATTTCGAATTTGATTTTCCGCGCTGTGTACCCGATTCAAAGTTAGCGGAGCGTACGCAAGAGCAGCCAATGATTCTCACCTTCAGCCTCCCGCTCCCTTCCACTTCTCCATCTCTCTTTGGGGGCATAACCTTCGCAAACGACGTTGTTCTTTTGGCACTGGAAACCTACGGAATGTCAATTGACCAAAAGAATTCAATCCGCATGAGGGCAAATTACATGTCGGTTTTCTTTCGTCGCACTTCTTCTTCCGTTTTCTACACGTCTGACAGCCTGTTTTGCAGCGGCTGTTCGGTGGCCTAGTGGTAGCAGAGGGAGAAACCTGTGGGTGTTTCCTCGGTCTTCCTCGCGGCCTTTTCTTCTCGATCCGTGTGGGAGATATAGGCGGTATATCTTCTATGAGGGACGGCACAGTCTTCACATCGTTTATATCAACTTCAAGATCTTCTATTTTCGGGACTATCTCGACGGAGAAGGTCCGGTTGTCCTCGAGGGATGTGGGCGTGTGCATGGAAGAATCAGAGGATGTGAGCGATGGCTGCGGCGAGGCACTAATGCTAAGACGAGCGTGGGGATTAAAGGCCGCCGGGCCAAACGCAAAACTCAACGACATTCGCTATCCTTCTATGTTGACGTAGGAGTTGTCAATGAGAGGACGGGACCATGAGGTAGATGTGTTTTGGATATTGTAGTTGTGATATGTATAAGGAAGAGGCTGTACCTCAAGGAGCGTGCGTTGCTGTGGTCTCCAATTTGGGTTTGGAGTGAACGAGGCAAATTGGGCCGACGTAACTGTCTCAGTGCTGTACAAGATGGTATGCCAAACTGGAGCAGAGCGAGGAAGTCGATTGTAAATTGTGCTGCCTCAGCGATGGGCGAGATGCAACAGATGGGAGAGCCGCGCGGGAGGGGGGGAAGGGTTCAAAGTGGAACAACCGCTTAGCGCAGACCGGCAAAGCCTATTATAACGGACTAGCAAATGCAACAAGGACAGAAGAAATAGCGGAACAACGGAATAACACTGCCGAAAAATGGCGAGGGGTCAAGCAGCGGAGGGGCGTTGATAAGAATATGGAGGGTGGGTGGATGGCGAAGGGAGAAGCTGGGCAGAAAAGAAGGAAAGAGGAGGAGAGGGGGACGTTGAGATGAGATGAGATGAGATGAAAGTGTGAGGCTAGGCGAGGCGTGCAGCAGATGGTGCGGAGAGAGAGAGAGAGAGAGAGAGAGGGAGAGAGAGGAGGCGCTGGGTACTGAGAGGGAACAAAGAGGGCGGCGATCTGCTGAGCGGGGATAAATACGATCTTTAACGACTGGGAAGACGAACCAAAAGTTATCTAAGTGCAAAGTGCCGGGGCCGCAGCAAAGCGGGTCGAGTGTCCAGCTACAAAGCTACTTTTCTTGCGACACAAGCAAGGGAAGGCGGAAAGGTTGGATATATCCTTAGTACTAATATCATGCTGCTGGTGGCAGAAACAACCAATTCCCACCAGACGCACCCTCGTACGTAGCCCGCAGTGGAGGCAATTCCTCGACCTCAGAGCACGCAGCACGCAGCACGCAGCACGCAGCACGCAGCGGCAAAACTACCTATGGGAAATGGGCCAAAACGGGTAAACGTTGAAATGTCAGCCCGGTATACCGGGCCTCTCTTATTGTCATAATAAATAGCCAGTACGCCGCACACAGAGCACAGTGCAGCCAGATCGGACGGTAGCTGGTATGTATACCGTATTGGAAATGGCATAGACTGTACAGTGCATGTCTACACAAACGTAGAACCCTCGTTGCGTCGTCGGCGGCCTGTCCCTTTAGCTTCAAGCTAGAGGATGGACAATGGGGGAGTGGAAGCGGAGTGGAGAGTGGAGAACATGGAGCGGGGATTGCAGCGACCTGACAAGCGAGCCATGAAGCCTGCGCGATCCTCGAGAACGACTGACGAACCATAATGAACCTCAGCACCTCGATACATTTCTCCAACTTTGTTCTCGCATGATGGCATTCTCCTGAATTTCGACGTTGAGAGCATCTGGATGCTGTCTCGTGGCAATTCTGTAGCACCAGTATCTCAAAACATCTTCAGACCACGATACTCTGTGCCACTCTATCAGCCAACAGGAAACCTCGGGTTCGCTTTTACTTCCCTAGAGTCCCAAGGAGCACTTGGCACGGCATAAAAAGCAAGGACGGTGGACGGCCGTGCATTTGACTTTGGGATCAAGATATTCTCCATGGCCGTAGATCTGGGGTCAACACTCACCTCTTCTCAGCGTCCCCGCATGTCGCCTTCGAAAAAGCAATCTATTTGCGGGGAACTATTGCCTTCCTCTATCTAATTAGGATACTCGTAAGGTTGAGCAATCTCTTCCAGTTGGAGTCCTATTTTGAGATGTCCAACCGCTAAGTACCTGCGTACTTTCAAACTTTAACTTTGTTTTCATTACCAAATTTCCTGGAAGGAATCAGTAAAAATGGCTGCAATGATCTACCCCGGCTGATTTTCATGTAAGTAATTGCATGAATTTGCCGCTTTTCCGTCGGTCCAATGCAGAGTTACACTACCCTCCGCTGCCACTGCTGCCACTGCTGCCACTGCTGCTTCTCTTCTCTAGACTCTCCTGCATTCTATCTCCATTGTGCGGACTAGATGGACAGCTGTCCGGGGCCGACTCGACGCTGCTGAAAGAGATGCATGAAAAGAGTCCCTAGATTGCTACCACACCCCGCTAATGCGCGTCATATTCACACTTGCCTCTCCATGGCGAGCGTGGTTGGGCTGTGGTTGGCTTAGAGTTGACGGCGTGTGTGAAGACGGCTGACTTGCATATCCCGTCTGATGTGTGCGCCGGAAAGCTTCGTTGTTTTTAGCGGTTGAATTCCAAGTTGCGGGAACGCGTATCGGGCGTGGATTTTGGCCAACGATCAATGAAAGAGAAGAATGAAATTTTAGCCTAGGGATATAGAAGTCTGATAGATGCTGCGAGTCCGCTGAATTGGCCGAAGATATTGCAACATCTGTCCTTCTAAGAATCTTTTTCAGCCTTTGAAATTAGGACTATACCGGTGCAGCAAAGGGGAGCATCGAAACTCGTTTTTGAATACAGAGCACAGGAAAACGCAGCGGAATCGAATTACAGGGTAGAGAAGACGGTAGTATAGTAAACTTCAGTCTGAGGAGAGAGAGAGATGATAATTGCTTAATCGGACTTGGGATTGTCCTAAGTTGTAGACACAATCCCACGTGACATCATTGGGTCTTCGTGCAACTGAACGCCAAGGGTGTTTGCTTAGTTTGTCTCCCAACTGCATGTCTCCCATTCGTGATTGACAGCTGAACTCACAGCTTCAACACTCATCGAGCTCCGCCTATATGCCAGGCGATTAGCCATGAACATACCCATCCACTCTACACATATTCTTCACGCGACAACCATTTGACCCCTCCGGTCATGTTCAACTTCACGCCGCTGCTCGGCGCGCAGTCATCTTCCCCTGCATCGCAGTCCATACTCGAGTTCGAGGGAGGAATCAAGGCTCTCATAGACGTGGGATGGGATGAGAGTTTTGATGTTGAGGAACTCAAAGGACTTGAGAGGTACAGTTCTGTCAATATTATCTAAACCGTTTTTATCTTCACACTGTACTGACTGGATTACGAAGACAAGTTTCCACCCTCTCCTTTATCCTACTCACCCATGCAACAACCGCGCATTTGGGGGCATTCGCCCACTGCTGCAAACACTTCCCTTTATTCACACGCATCCCTGTCTATGCCACCCTACCTGTCATCTCACTAGGCCGGACTCTCCTTCAAGATTTGTATGCTTCTACTCCGCTCGCATCCTCCACGATACCCAAAGACGCGCTCTCTGAATCCGCTTTCTCGCTTCCATTTCGCGACGGAAATCCCAATATACTCCTCCAACCACCCACTTCAGACGAAATAGCCAGCTATTTCTCCCTAATAAACCCCCTCAAATATTCCCAACCGCATCAACCGCTCCCATCGCCCTTCTCCCCCCCTCTTGGTGGGCTCACGATCACTGCTTACAGTGCTGGACATACATTAGGCGGAACCATTTGGCATATTCAACATGGGTTGGAATCTATTGTGTACGCTGTTGACTGGAATCAAGCAAGAGAACATGTTCTAGCCGGAGCTGCCTGGCTGGGTGGTGCAGGGACTGGTGGATCAGAGGTTCTGGAACAACTCCGTCGGCCCACTGCAATGATCTGTAGTAGCCGAGGCGCTGGGCCTGTGGCGCTTGCAGGAGGTCGTAACAAAAGGGATGAAGCCCTTCTGTCTATGATTCGCGACACCGTGGAAGCGGGTGGATCTGTCCTTATACCATCTGATTCAAGCGCTCGTGTTCTCGAGTTGGCCTATCTTCTCGAAGAAACATGGCATGCCGATACATCGGGCAGAGGGGGCAATGGCTCTTTACAGAACGCCAAAGTTTTCCTAGCGAGCAGAACCGGTGGTGCTACCATGCGATATGTGCGGAGCATGCTGGAATGGATGGAAGAGGGCATCGTAAAAGAATTTGAGACAGCGAGTGGGATTCTGGACAACCAAGATCAGAGGCGCACACGGAATCAGCAAGCCTCCAAGACGAACGGGGACAAGCCTTCAGCTCCGTTTGATTTCAAGCATATTAAGCTCCTAGAGCGGAGGTCGCAAGTCAACCGCATGCTTGGCACAGCAGGACCTAAAGTCATATTGGCGAGCGACACTTCTTTGGAATGGGGTTTCTCTAGGGACACTGCTAGAAGCCTCGCATCAGATCCACGCAACTTGGTTATTATGACGCAACGCGTCGGAGGAGTTCCTGGCCGGGATAAAGGACTTGGGGAATTCCTTTGGGACCTATGGAACCAGCAGAGAAGCCAAAACGAAACTGCCTCTGCCGTCATTGTCGATACCACAGGTAAAGAAGTTGTCGTACAGAGAGCCCAAACAGTGCCTTTGGAGGGTACCGAGCTACCGCTATACCAGGAATATCTTGCGAGACAACGACAGCTGCAGACTACATTGCAGGGTGACGCAAGTGCATCGATCGAGACGACGGCGGATGTGGTAGATGATCGGTCGTCATCAACATCCACGACATCTGAAGATACTGACATGGAGCACCAAGGCAAAGTGCTGAACACAACGGCAACCATGCAGCATACTCGCAATAAGCTCGGTCTCAGCGATGCAGAGTTGGGTATTAACATTCTCATCCGTCGAAAAAATGTCCACGATTATGAAGTTCGAGGGAAGAAAGGCAGAGAAAAGATGTTTCCCTACGTCTCTAAGCGTAGACGGGCGGATGACTTCGGTGATTTGATTCGACCGGAGGATTACCTGCGTGCAGAGGAGCGCGACGAAGTCGATGGGGAAGACATGCGCGATGGTGGGCCAAAGAAAGAGAATGAAGTGGGGCAGAAGAGGAAATGGGACGATCCAGGCCTGCGTAATGTTGACGGTGCCCGCCGCATGCCCAATACTGCCAACAAACGAAGAAGAGCAGGAACTGGAGCTTCGCATGACATGATGGACTCGATCGAACATGCAGATACGGAGAGTGAAGCTTCAGACAGCGATTTTGAAGAAGGCCCTAACACAGTTGAAGGTCCCTCCAAACTTGTGCTCGAACCGGAAACCATACGCCTAAACTGCCGAATCAGTTTTGTGGACTTCTCTGGCCTTCACGATAGACGAAGCATCCAGATGTTAGTGCCTCTGATCAAGCCCCGAAAGCTCATTTTAGTGGCCGGAGACGAAACAGATACTAGTGAGGTCGCCGAGGACTGTCGTAGATTGATGGGTGCTGGGCCAGGCCAACCTGAAGGAGGAATTGACATCTTTACTCCAGCTGTGGGGATGACCATCGACGCCAGCGTTGACACAAACGCATGGACCGTCAAACTGAGCCGAACCATGGCCAAGAAGCTCCACTGGCAGAAGGTCAAAGGCCTTGGTGTGGTTGCCATTACCGGTCAACTTCAGGCCGCGAACTTGGATGATGACATCAAGTTAGAGGGAGGCGCCAAAAAGAAGCTCAAATCGGCCTCTGGTGATCTCAGCGGACCTACCAGTAAACAGGCCAACTCCGATGCCGATGTCACTCCAGTCCTTGATGTCATTCCCGCTAACATGGCCGCTTCAGCCAGATCAGTTGCTCAGCCATTTCACGTTGGTGATCTTCGGTTGGCCGACCTCCGCAGAATTATGCAGAGTTCGGGCATGTCCGCTGAATTCCGCGGCGAGGGTACACTGGTCATCAATGGGACTGTCGCCGTGCGAAAGAGTGCTACCGGCCAAATCGAAATTGACGGAGGGGCGTACAGCATGGCTGACCCGCGTAATACCGAAGCCGGAACGTTCTTCAAGGTCAAGCGCAAGATCTATGAAGGCCTTGCTGTCGTTGCAGGCGTATAGTACCGTCTATCGACATGTATCATACCGACTATCCTTCTTTACGTGTTATGTCGTTCTACCAAAAAGCCAAAGGAGCCTGTCCCTTGGAGGCATTTGAATATACATATATCCATTACCATTGTTTCTCACAAGCTTGGTGTTCTCGTTCTGTTTCAGCTCGTCCCTCCTCAGTCTGCAGTTTCGTGCGAAGTTCTCGGGTTCTACCTCTTGTGAAGTAGCCAAACGGTTCGCTTCAGATTGCGTAGTGTCTTTATGCCATGACATATATTACAATGCGGAAACATGTCTACTCAACCTGCGACAACTGATCTCTTCGTTTGTGCGATCGAATCCGTCAAGGTTTGCTGTTCACAAGCTCTGATTTCCGAAAGCATAGTCTTTCACGGTATCTGACTTCTGACATATTTAAACATTGAACGATTCATCAGGTATCCTGTCACAGTACCTTCCTATACATCTACTGGTATTTCCCATAACCTTCATTGACGTATCTCAGGCTTACGTTCCAGATACAACAAACACCTCCTGCCAACAAGAAAACATTCACTATATACATGTCACAGCCCGCAAACTCCCTTTATATGTGACATTCCCAGGGTCTGGTGCTCAGGTATATAAGTCCCGCCTTTGTTTCCCTAAGAACATCATTTCAGCATCCGATTACTATACAACGTCGACTCTTGAGCGAAAGTCTGGAACATTACTTTTGAACAATTAAGATTAGCAATACCTTCTGAGACCACGTCATTCGAAACTTCCCATCTTACAAATCTCGGGAGTCGGATTCAACAACCATCCACGATGAATCTTTGCCATCCATGGGTCAACGTCGGGGGCAACCCAAATATCAACCACTACCCTCCTCCACCGCCCCTCGAAGATCCTGCACCAGCTCCTCCACCCCACCTTGCAATAGCATATCCCTATCCTCCAGGCGCCGTCTTCATAGGAGGTCCACCAGCACCCGCAGCACCCGTAGCACCCGCAGCACCCGCAGCACCCGCAGCACCGGCTCCCCCTGCGGCTCCTGCTCCACCATCACCCTTTCTCGTTGGTTACGGTCATCTAGCAGGCTGGGCCGGCTGGGGCGCTCCCATTGCTCCTATTCCGGTCCCTGCTCCTGTTCCTGAGCCACTTGCGCCCGCCCAGTACCCCTTTTACTGGGGCCCAGTTCCCGTCCCCGAAAATCCCCACGATGCCAGCATCCTCCCCGGCGGCCGCCGTCCCGGCGTCAGTCTCATGTACGACGACGAATATTGCGAAATCTGGCATATGACCGGGGACGTTGCTCCATGGACTCACTTCGGTGCGCTGGGATTTACGAAGCTTTGCTCGCCGTGTGACTGGAGTGTGGCCAAGCTAATTGAAAAACTGGGGTACGGACAGGAACCTGCAGGTTGGGCGTTGACGGAGTGCTTTGAGCGCGGAGATGGAAGGTGGGAGAGGGGAACTACGTTCGTCCACGGCACGGATCAGGCCAACCAACCGTTGAAGGATGTTGGATGGACTGTGAGGAGAGGAAAGGAGCTGCCGCCGGTTTGGGTTTTCTTACATAAGCCATAGATGATGCTAGGCTCTGTCTGAGCTGCAAATGAGAAGATCTTAGAAACAAACTATGGGCGATTCTCTCAGGGGAGCATCTTGTAGTCGATCGACAGATGGACTATAATGAAATTGTCGACTTAAGAATGAGAGAAAAAATGTGCGGTTGGAAGTCTGGGTCTCTGCTGTCTGGTTTTATTCTTTGGTTTCCTGTTTTGCGACTGTACTTTTCTTTTCTTTCTTGGTATGCTGTAAGGCTTCGGCATGGTGGTAGTAGAATATATGCATAAGAGAGCATGGCTGCGACTGTTATTTATCCAGAACATGGTGCATTGCTCATGGAGTGTGTAGTTGAAGGGACGTGGTCTATCTACCACAAATCCAGGGCTTACTATATTGACATGTATGTTTATCTGAATTGAACAATTCTTGCGCAAACCCAATATTCGATTCGTAAGTTCTCAAGTCCGACTCCATTTCCCACCGAAAGTAGATCCCAGCTAAGAAATACCCCACTTACTTATATAGTTATAGAAATTAAAAATTTTCTTGTCAAAGCCCACCAGCTTCTCAGAAGTTGATTATCCTCCGTGGCGCAATTGGCTAGCGCGTTCGACTGTTAATCTACATTGTAGAAAATAAATCGAGAGGTTGGTGGTTCGAGCCCACCCGGGGGAGTTTTCTTTTTTCTGCCCACTCGAAATTGAAGACGTGACTGAGTTCGTTTTTTTGTGAAGGGTTTTTTTGTTAAGGAGAGAGAGTGCCTATGTGTGTTATTGCAAACTGCTGTATTAACTTGCAGAAGACCTACTCCGTCGGCTAGCTTCCTACCAGCAAACACGACCCGATTCGACGGTCTCTTTCAACTCTTCTTACTATTATGAATATAAATTGTTGACTAAGCAAACGTACGAGCAGCGAACCGCAATTCGTTGGCTCAACAAGACTAGAGATGGTTGGACAGAAGCTATTTATTTGATACGCCCGTTTTATATAAGAATCCCATACTACCTACCCATTAAGAATACCCTTCTTAAATCCAAGCTGGATTTAGCAAGTCCAAACCTTAGGCCCTGGAACCGTGTAGCTCGTGAAGCTAGGCTGATAGATGTTCGCAGTGTATCCGGGGTCTGTGGACTTGACGTGGCCGGGAATCTTAACAGTAGGAGAGGGGTTTGCGGAACCGCCTCCGGTGACTTTGAGTTGGGCGCAGGAGACTGAAGGGGAGCAGGGTCAGTATATGAGCTTGTTATCCATACTTCATGCTGTGAGATCACATACCATAGAACTGTGGAGGGCTTCCAGGGTTGTGGATACCGAGTTGCTCAATGCGGAGGAGATAGTCACCAGCTGGGAGACAAGAAGGGATAGACACGGAATATGACACTATAGCGAAGTGAGCTTTATCTCCTGCTACTTATATCTTAGGATACCAGTAAAACTTACGACTCATATCCCACTTCGCCTGCCCGCCACTAAAACTCGGCCCAATCTCCTTTATCTTAAACCAATCGGTGCTCCCATCCGCGCTCGCGGCATCCGCGACCTTGGTCATGTAAAAACTAACAGGTCCCTGATGATACACGGCCGTGTCCGCAGTAAACGTCACACTGCTTCCAGCCGCGACTGCAACGGTGCCAGTGGAGCCGCCCGTCAGGCCACCGACGTTGCAGCGCAGGTCGTTTGAGGAGAGCGAGGTCACGGGCGAGTTGTTGTTTGTGTTTTTGCGGATGTTTTGGTAGGCGGCGCCTTTTTGGCCGTTGGCGGTTAGGTATTCGAAGATGTAGTGGGAGTGGGCGAGTTGGGTGAGAGTGGAGAAGGCGACGAGGGTGAGGGTGAGGGTCTTCATGGTTGCGGTTTTGGGGGGGGGATTTGCCAGGCAGTCTTTTGGAATGAGAGATGTGATAAACAGCCTTGAACGGGATACGAGGAGATTGAGACCAGTTTAAGTATTGTGAATACTGCACTTCTAAACGGGTGGATAATCCATATTTACCAGATCTATTATTTAGATATAAACGAGATGTTTATTTGAATCGAAGCCCAAATTAAATTGCGTCAGACTCTCCGTGCTCGTGGTGGCACATATGTCGGTAAACGCTGAATCGGCAAGCAGAAATCTGGGGAAGAGGTCCTACCCGCTGCAGAGGGTCATTTACTACGAACTGGTCTGGAGCCGGCACGATGACAAAGACATAGGAATGGGCCCACAAAACGGTTTCTTATGGGCTGCGTGTTGTGGAGGTTAATCTAAAGTATATTCAACCCGGCCCGTGCTAAGACTCCTGATATCTGCCCCGAAGAGGGATGGTATTGTTCAACCATATGGGGCATGCTGGATATCGTGCGAAGGAGAGCTTGCTGTGTGGGATATATTATCCTTGGCTCGATTTCATGGAGACAAGGCGCCAGATACATTAAATATACCCGGTTAATGTTCGCCAAGTTGATAATATTGTCTAGGATGACTCTGGCAGGTGTGGTAATAATACGGAACATAGAGGTCCGGGTAAGATATGGATCACCTGCTCTGAACCCTTCTAGTAGTAAGTAAGGGGGTTGTATCAGTTACGACAGAGGACCGGAAAAGAAGAGAGCAGATGTAGTATCTCAAGTTAAAAGATAGAGGTAGAAAAGAGGACCAATAAGAGAGAGCTTGATTTTCCCCTTGCAGCTTTGAGGCTAGTACCTTCTCGCGCCATTAATTCTGTAATAATACATCTTGACCATCTTATCTCTTTTGTTACCTCTTTTTAATGTTAACTTCCTTAAAGAATGCTCTCCTCAGGCAACAGAAACATATTTCCTTTTCCCGAATTAGCGAGAGGTTTTTACATTATATGGCGTCAGCTTATCCTTAAGGTTCAGTTAACTGTTAGACATGCGTCCTGTTAGTGTCAGCTCGAATCTCGAGCACTTATGAATGGATGATGATGTGGTCGTAAGGCGTCAAAGTTCGGTAAGAAGAAGAGGCACGTGAGCGGGGTCTGGCAGTGCGGGGCACACGTGATATTGATCTATCACTGAACCTGCCGCCACCACCGCTAAGATAGACTAGACCATGTGGCTAGCCATGACAGTCTTTTCTCTTTCAGGCAGGCCTATGCGAAACCTACCTATCTCCACTCTTTTTCGTTTCTCAACCTCTCGCGCCGCTCTAGTGTTTTCTTATCGTCGAAGCAGTTCTCCGGGCCAACAGGTAGGTAAAAGGGCACCAGCGGCTTATGATCCCTTTAGCTACATCTTCCGTGTTGTCATAATATATAAAGTTGTCCCCAGGTTGCCACTTATTTCCAAAGATATCTACTCCCGCACCCTTTCACCCCCTCTCCAATTCACCCTGATATAACTCTTTCTTCTTCAATCAACCTTATATATATCTTCCAAAGGCAATGAGTGTTGCATCGGGACAGAGTGTGCCCTCTGCACAGCCGGCCAAACACACCTCTTTTCATCCTCTAGCTCCTCTTTCAGCCCACGAAATCACTTCTGCTGCTGCCATCATCAAAGCCTCATGGCCAGCACACACAGACCTACACTTCAAAGTCATCACGCTGCACGAACCTCCTAAGGCGGAAGTCATTCCCTATCTTGAAGCCGAGCATAGCAAGAAGTCCCGCCCCACCATTAGCAGGAAAGCCTTCATCAACTATTACATCCGCAATACCGTAAGCTTCCCTCGTCAAGCTTTATATATCGGCTATGTTGATGGACTTACTCTGTTTTAGAACAAATTCCACGAGGCTATCGTTAATCTTTCTTCGGGCAAAATCCTGAATAATGTATTGCTAGGACCTAATTTCCATGCCAATGGAGACGGTGATGAGATCATTGCAATCGAGAAAATCGCACTGGAAGACGAGAGTGTCAAAGCCGAAATCGCCAAACTGAAACTCCCTGAAGGCACTGTTGTGATTAGCGATCCCTGGATATACGGTTCGGACGGGATCAACGATGACGAACGCCTGTACCAGTGTTTCCTTTACATGAGGGATCCCATGAATCCTTCGGAAGCAGATTCCAACCACTACGCTCTTCCACTTCCGATTTCCCCTGTTATTACCACTGAGAACATGAAAGTCATCCGCATCGACATCCTTCCCACAGGCGCGGACAACACCATTAAGGAACTCCAACCCTACCAAATTAAACCACCCAACGAGTACATCCCGGAATATCAAACTCTTCGAACCGATCTCAAGCCCCTGAATGTAGTTCAACCGGAGGGAGCTAGCTTCAAAATCACTCGTGAGGGCACTTCAAGTACCCTTTCATGGCAGAAGTGGAATTTTAGGATTGGGTTTAACCAGAGGGAGGGTATGGTATTGTACGACGTAAGTCTATCAACGTAGGATAATTGTGAGGAATTCACCTTACCAGTGTGATAGGTTCGCTACGACAACCGTAGCTTGTTTTACCGCATGTCTCTGTCTGACATGAACATCCCATATGCTGATCCTCGTCATCCATTCCACAAGAAGTCTGCATTCGACCTTGGAGATGCTGGCGCGGGTATCATGGCCAACAACCTGAAGCTGGGGTGTGACTGCCTAGGCTCCATCTACTATCTTGATGCTCATCTGTCCGATGATAAAGGTGGAGTAACTCACATGGAGAACGTGGTCTGTATCCATGAACAGGACGCTGGCATCGGGTGGAAGCACACCAACTACCGGACTGGACGCGCAGCAGTCGTTCGTTCCCGGGAACTGGTACTCCAGTCCATCATTACCGTGTCAAACTACGAGTATATCTTGGCTTTTGTTTTCAACCAGGCCGGAGAGCTCGACTACGAGATCCGCGCAACCGGAATCCTAAGCACTCAGCCAATCGATGATGGGATTGAAGTCCCATTCGGCACAGTTGTCCATCCTGGTGTCCTAGCGGTTCATCACCAGCATCACTTCAGTCTCCGGGTTGACCCCATGATCGAGGGACACGAGAACAGAGTGGTATACGATGAGGCTCACGCCATGCCCCGGTCCGATTTCAACCCCCACGGTACTGGCTACTATGTCAAATCAACCGTGGTGGAGGAGTCTGGCGGCTACGATCTCGATTTCGACAAGAACCGCACGTTCAAGATCCAGAACGCGAACGTCCGTAACCCGGTCAATGGCTACCCCGTTGGATACAAGATCCAGGCCCCACCCTTCCAGAAAATGTTGTCTGACAAGGACAGCTACAACTACAAGCGCGCCGAGTTTGCAGACCACAACATCTATGTGGTCAAGTATCGGGATGGAGAACTGTATTCCGGCGGCCAATACACGAACCAGTCCAGAGGAGGCACCGGTGTACGTTCCTGGGCGGATAGGAAGGAGAGTGTAAAAGATGCAGATATTGTGCTCTACATCCAAGCTGGCATAAATCATATTCCGCGTGTAGAGGACTTCCCGGTCATGCCCTGCGAGACTTTTAGGATCCAACTGAAGCCGGTGAATTTCTTTGACAAGAATCCGGCTTTGGATGTTCCGCCGTCGGAGCAAAGCTTCAACAAGAGTGTGCAGGTTGCGGAGACACATCAACAGCCGTCTGTGGTTGGAAAGATCGGGAAGGATGGGGAGGTGTGTTGCACGAGTAAGCTGTGAAACGGATGACTCTGATAGGTATTTACGGTGTCGTATCGTCGAGGTATATGAAATGAAATATATGAGCACTTATTCATATTACCAACATTATACTGTTGTTTAAACCTACGCAAATTTTAATGTACGTGTTAATGACAATATGCATAACTGACTGAGCGCCTAGAAAAGTTTCCGTGATATTATTGGGATCATACTTTTCTAAGAAGCCATAGGGATAGTAAATGTTATAGCTCATATTGATTCCGGACAATAATATAGCCGATTTTTGCCAGTCAGTGCGAAGAATGATATCCGGAGGAAGGCTTGTTGAAGTCATGGAGGACGCAGACCGGTCTACCTAATAAGGGTGTATAACGTAGGCCCCATACCAAATGGTGTAGTAGTAGGCACGCTAACTGCGTAAGTAAACGAACCAACTATCACGTATCACGTGAGCATAATCACCAAGCTACTGCAGGTGTCGTTAGGAAAGACCTCTTTGATCCATCCACCACACATACACTCACTCTCTCCGCCACCAGCGCGACTTCTCAAAATGGCGCCTCGTGACGATAAAGCTGGGCGTGTTGTCTTCGTCGGTAACATACCTTATGGTACGCACTCTTCTCACCTGCTCGTCCGCCTTTTTTAACCCCAAACTTCTCGCAGGTGGAACTGAAGAGCTCATTGTCGATACACTGAGTCGAGTTGGTCAGGTACTCAATTTCCGCCTCGTATACGACAAAGATACCGGTCAACCTAAGGGTTTCGGCTTCGCAGAATTCGCCGACGCAGACGCTGCAGCCTCTGCTGTCAGGAACCTGAACGACTACGAAGTCATGGGCAGGAAACTGAGAGTGGATTGGTCCAACAACAACGGAGCTGGAGATGCCGCACCCGCCAGTTATGTCCCTCAACCTGCGAATGGGCAAGCAGAAACCCAAGCAGCTCAGGCACCACCCATCTTGCCTCCTCTTCCACCAGGTGCTGAGCTCCCACCAAATCTTACCTGTCCTGATGCTATCTCCCGTACACTTGCAACATTACCTCCTACACAACTTCTGGACATTCTGCAGCAGATGAAAGGATTGGTGATGCAAGATCCGGGCAAGGCGACGGAGCTGTTGAGACAAGCTCCACAGCTATCCTATGCTATCTTCCAGTCCTTGCTGCTCCTTCACCTCGTCGATACCAACATTCTCACCCAAATCATCGACCCGTCCGCCGCTCCTGCCGTGGCTGCCGCGCCCCCTCATCCACCTCCACCAGTGCAACAGCAACCTCCACGACCGTTTCCTCAGTACACACCGCAGCCTGTACCTACACCTCCAGTTCCAACCCCTCAGTACCAGCCTCCTCCTGTCGCTGCGCCCCCACCAGCGATCGGTCACGAAGAGCTGTTCAGGCAGCTCATGGCGATGCCACAACACCAAATCGACGCACTTCCACCAGACCAACGGATGCAGATCATGGCCGCGAGGCAGATGATGGCACAACAACAGGGCCGATAAGCTGGATGTAAATCAATGGGCGAATTCATTGCAAAACGGAGTAGGGTGTTATGGCATGACAACAGATGGAGTTTGAGCGTGTCTTTCCGGTTTAAATGGTCTGAGTGTTCATTTCGAGACTACATGGGATGAGGAGAGGGTCATGCGAAAAGCTTTTGCGAGCAAACCCGAACTAACTGGGAGTTTGAGGCGGTTTTAAGGGAAGAGGAGACTGCCTGAGCGGAAACAAGTTATCGGGAAGGGCCTCTTCCGCGGACATTGCACAGTCGTAAACCGAGTTAGTGAGATCTGCTTCTACCAGGCCACTGCATGCAAGCCTGCTATCACGTAGTAACTTCATTGAAGTTGCTTTGAGCAGTTCAGAACTCCACCTCTCGTAGTTATTCTGTGATCTCTATAGCGGTAGGTTGGGTTTATCATTACAGTTAACGATAGGGATATGTCTCAACCTCCAGAAGAAAATGACTTCCTTAGGCGGATATGCAGGTATATTATCGATTCAGCAGTTAACAACCATTTCCATTTCCATTATATGCCATATGTGAAATACATTTGTTATGTTCTGTTTACCAATTGAGTTGCGCGCAGTATATAAGCGCTGCATGGGTGCTCGAATCAGCATCCTCGGCTGCAGGAAGACAAACACCAAAAGCACGGTGGCTGGCTGGTGTTGGACAGTGCTGGCTTTGGAACCACTCACGATGCAGCACAACAACTGGGGGGGGGGGAAGACGGCGATCAACCGGGGGCAAGCTGGGGCCAAGATGTCGATGAGGTTCGCCTCTCCATCTCATCATCACAACACACAAAACATCCCCATCAGCTACCCGTAGCAACCCATCCTCGAGGTGCTTGAGCGCTGCGACAAGGCATGCCAGTTGTCCCTTATCTTTCCTTAACACTCTGTACTATGTATAACAAATGACGAAGTGACGACCTTTTTGGATTTCGTGGATACCCTCTCCAGCATAATCGCATTGCAGCTGAACTGAAATTTTGCGACATCGATAATTGCGCCTTTTGATCCATCCATCTCCATCCACCACCCACCTCAACTCCAACCCGCGCGAACATCATGTGGGGCAGACTCACCGGCAAGAGCGACGGCTCTGAACGAAAGGATAAGGACGAGAAGCGCCGGACGACCTCTGGTAGCAGCAGTACTGGAGCTTGGACGCGTCGACGAGCCGAATCCGTTGTATCCAGCAGCTCAAGTCGCAGACCTACACGCACTCGCAGTGGAAGCGAATCCCGTCCTGCCCCGTCTTCATCTAGAAACTCATATGCCCCGCCGGCCTCGTCTGTAGCATCGTTTGCAACCGCTCTGGAATCCTCTCGTGGTGACGGCTATCTACCTTACGATGGCCAAACAGACGGTGAAATTAGACACTCTCGTCGTCGAGAGGATCGATCCCCTACCCGTAGCATAGCCAGTGCCCGAAGAGATCGATCTCGCAGCAGGGATCGTGACGATAAAAAGAAAAGTAAAAGCAAAAGTGATAAGAAGAGAAGGAGTTCTGGGCGGACCAGTACCATTGTCGACGACCCCAGCTCCATTCCAACATCTAGAGGCGTCGAGGAACTGATGCGAGCGGGCCCATCTTTCAGTACCCAAGTCTCAACCCCAGGATTCACCCAATTCCCAGGTCAGGTCGGAGCTCCATCCATGTCCGGAGTACCACCACCTATTCACCCTGCCCACCCTATGACTTCTCATGTTGCAGACCAATTTCCAGGACAGAATCCCTCTCAGTTTACTGAGCCGTATATGCCAGGCCATAGCTTTGGTGCTGCAGCCGATTACTATGGTGACCAAGGAGAATCTGTCCAACACCAGCCCGGAGTTCGCCCCGAGCCACCTTCAGTAATAATACCACAAGATACCCCGCATCTTCATGCCGCCTCTGTCCAGGCCAACCCACCAGAGGAGACCGGGTCTGGCGCTGCAGCCGAATTTTTTGGATCTGGTTCCGCGGCGATGCCTGGTGCTTTTGAGGATACGCCAGCTCCTCCCAAGCCACCACGTCCTTCTTCCCATAAACCGAGCAGCAGCTCTGGTAAACCGGATAAGCCTAGTAAAATGTCATCTACAGCAGCTCTTGCGGCTGGTGCTGCTCTCGGGTATGCTTTAGGACATGGTAATAATGAACACCAATCATCTTCATCTTCCTTCTATCAACAAAATCATAATGCTTCCCATGCCGCCACAGATGGAAGCTATAACGCTACATATCACACTGCAGATATCCCTCCACCAAAGCCACCACGCCCAGGCCACGAATCATCCAATTCATCCAATTCTCACTCCCATTCCCACTCTCATGCGCCTATGTACGCTGCTGGGGCTGGTCCGGCGGCTACTGCCTATGATAATAATCATCATAGTTCCCAACTCCATTCTTCTTCGATGCCAGGAGCTTTTCCAGGGGACACCCAGGTGTACGGTGGTCAAGGCTCACTAATGATGGGTAATATGGCTATGGATACGAAACGTGAACAATCCAACCCAATTAGCAAACTTGTAGATTGGTGGAAAGATTATGAAGACGTGGTGAAAATGGAAGAGTATACCGAATACATCGGTGTGTGTCGAGGGTGTTTCGATTCTCCTGTACAAAGCGCTCCTCGTAAGCACAACTACCGCCGAAAGCGATCTGGTGAACTGCGGCCCTCTGGCATTCAGAAAGAATCTAGGTATCACAATCACAACCACTCCGATAAAGACTCGAGGTACTACTATCACAGTTCAGATGCTGAGTCTAAACGCCATGGTACAAAGTCTGTCTTGGCTGCTGGAGGGCTCACAGGCTATGGCCTGGCTAAAGTTGGAAAGGCACTGTGGAATCAGAACAATGACTTCGACGACACTTATAGTATCAAGTCTGGGCGGGAAACCCGTTCAAGCACGTCCCGTCGCCACAGAAGCCGAAGCCGGAGCCGATCGTACGATAGACACCGTAGTTCATACGATAATAGGAGCGAGATACGGTACGGCGGTGACTTTAGGGACAGCATATCCACCGGAGTCACCGGAAGCGGTAAAATATACAAGACTGCCCCGCACCACAGGAAAACAGGAACTCACTCTTCCCGATCGCGGTCTTCATCACCGGATCGTAAGTCTGGCATTCTGGGTGCTGTGGTTGGCGCCTCTGTTGCCAGCTCTGTAGCCAGCCATAACCGCTCAAACCATCGTCGCAACTCTAGATCTTCCGAGAATGCCTTTGTCCGCCATCCTAGGCACAGCAGTGACTATGAATATAAACAGTCAAGGCCCCATCGTCGAGCTTCACATCGATCTTCCCGCAGTTCCCTTACGTCAGGATCCATCATCGACATTTCGCGGACATCAAAGCCTCAAAGTAGCGGGTTCTTTGGAGGCTTCTTCTCTCCTCCTCCGGAGAAGCAAGAGAAGCGTAGAGTCACCCACTCGAAGAAGAGAAAGGGCTTCTTCAACTTTGGAAATGCGTCGTCGTCTTCTTCTGGGTCAGACCTCGCATTCGGCACTGGCTATGTGAAGAGACGAAATAGTGCGAAGCGACGTAACTCCGATGAGAAGTTCCATGCGGCTTTGGTGGGGTGGGGTGCCACGACTGCAGCGATTACTGCAGCTCAACATGGTCGGATTAAGCATGGCAGACCACATCAACCTGAAGTGGTTACAGTTCGGCGTAAACAGAGGAGCAAAGACCATTCCCGCCGATCAAGTCATTCTGCGTATTCTGCTGATGACGATGAAGAGGGTTGGGAGTCTATACCCGAAGACGACCATGCCGACTCTTCTAGTGTCGACTCCGGACTCGCGTTTGGCGATCTTACTTCCCTCAAGGGCAAGAAGAGTTCAGACTCTCTGCTTTCTGATGCCTCGGGCACGAATAAGTGGAACTGGCGATGGGGATTCAACAAGTCGGGAAAGAAAAAGAAGAAGGTAGCTTCGATGGCCAGCCATGAGAACATCGCACATCCATCACATCACGTTGGCTCTGTCCTTGCTGGGGCCGCTACTGGAGCGGCTTATAGCCAAGTTGGCAGTGCCATGAGCAGTGCTAGCAGTGTTCCGACTCTTCAGTCTGTCTATGCCCAGGGCACGCAAGACCCAAACCGGTTTGATACGGTGACACGAATGGGTTCAGTGCCTGGAACGCAGACTCTCCCTGTGACGTCTCAAGCCCAAGGGGTATATGTACAGCCACAACCCATACCCCAAATTCCGGGCTCGATGTATTATCCTCAACCTTCAAGCCAGCCAGCCCATGTTGAACCCAGTGGTATGCCCGTCTTCTCCAACATTCCACCCCAACCCACATACCCCGCCCCCCTCCGCTCCAGTATGGTTGAGCAACACCCTCCCCTCCCTCCTCGTCGCGCAAACTCCTCCACTACTTTGAGCTCCTGGAAACACGACGCTCTGGTCGCTGGCGCAACAGTCGGGATAACTGCAATTGGCGCTTCTGCGCTCAAGTCAGGCTCGAGATTCCAAGACTCCCCTACTAATGTTCGATTCAAATTGACTGAAGAGCAAGCGGAGAGGGAGAGTCTAGGAAGGAAGGTGGAGGATGATCGGCAACGTCGGGCGCCGGAGCGGAAATATTCTAAGGAACAAGAGGCTAGGGAAGACGAGCCGAAGAGAGAAGAAGCGAGGAGAGAAGAAGCGAGGAGAGAAGAAGCGAGGAGAGAAGAAGTGAGGAGAGAAGAAGCGAGGAGAGAAGAAGCGAGGAGAGAAGAAGCGAGGAGAGAAGAAACGAAGAGAGAAGAAGCGCATCGTGAAGAAGCGCGTAGAGAAGAAATCCGTCGAGATGAAGCGCGCCAGGAAGAATTCAGTCGGGAAGAGGCTCGGCGAGAGGAAGCCCGTCTAATAAAACTACGTCGAGAAGAAGCTCGTCGGGAAGAAGCTCGTCGAGAAGAAGCTCGCCGGGAAGAAGCTCGTCGAGAAGAAGCTCGTCGAGAAGAAGCTCGTCGAGAAGAAGCTCGTCGAGAAGAAGCTCGTCGGGAAGAACTCCGTCGGGAGGAAGCCCACAAAGAGGTAGCTCGAAGAGAGGAATCCCATAAACAGGAAGTTGAGCGTCTCAAAAGGGAACGTGCTATACAACAGGAGGCGAACCGTTGCGAGCTCCCCGACCGACGTGCCCGAGAAGCCTGGGAATTCGAAGAAGCAGAACGTGCTGAAAAGCCTGCTCGGGAAGTTAGAAAATCTGAAGAAGCAGAACGCCGCGCCCGCGCGGCACTAGCTGAAGCGCAGAGGGCTAAAGAAGCCAGATTGCAAGCTGAGCGAGTTATGCAGGAGCGTCAGGCTGCCTACGAATTGATTCAGGCCCAGAAAGCGGAAGAGGCTAGACTCGAAGCTGAGCGAGCTGAAAAGGAGCGACAGGAGGCCTTTGAAAAGGAACAGCGTGAAATCGCATCTCACGATGAGAGAAAACGGTCGCAGAGCTGGCGTGAAAGCTTCCAGCCCATTTATGCTGAGCAAGGGCGCAGGCTTGATGGCGTCCATAACGATACGAATCATGCACCAGATTGGACGATTCCGTCTGACACTTGGACACCGTCAGTTGTCGAACCAGTTTATACCGATTCCACTCCTGTTATAAAACCAGTTGAGCCTGGAAAAGCCGCGGAAGTTCTTTTCGACGATGACATCTTTAATCGTGACCTTTTCAAGAAGAAGGATCCTACTCGAGCGGCCTCAAAGGTCCTGGAAGATTGGGAAGAGCGCTACACTGCAGCACCAGTGTCACCTGCAGAGTTTTTTGCACCTCCGGAACTCAAAGACCATTCAGGGACCCCATCCGTCAGGAGCGATCCTAATGGAGGCGCTGACATCCTTGTTTATGATGGACATGAGTTCGCTACAACTAAAGGACCTCCGTACCCCGCACCATACGCTTTCAAGACTACAGGCAGCAGCTCAAGTTCCTCGCACATAGCACCTCCTTTTCCAGTCCCACCACTCAAACTGATTCCCCCCACCCCTGAAGGAAGCAGAGCCGGGTCCGTCAAGGGCAGTTCGTTGCCTCCGTCACCAGTCATCCCAACGACTGACAATAGCGACTCTAAGAAGGATGAAATCCCTGGGAAAGAACCTTCTACGAAAGTGACGTGGGGAGAAGACCAGACTCATCATTATGAAGTCCCTACCCCAATGTCCTATCGGGAGGAGTGGGCTTCGGACCATGAGACGAACTATCAATCCGATCCCTCACGTGACGAGATTGTTGTTGAGGTGGAGTCACCAAGCTCTGGTACTTCACGGCGCACGTATCCATGGCCGGAGATCTCAAAATCCGATCTAGTTAGTGACAGTGGTTACCAGACTGAGCCCACTGTGACGCTTGATAATAGAGGATTTGCGGTTCAGACTCCAGCTGAGGGACCCTCTCCAAGAGACCGTGAGCATGGTAACGGTATCTACCAGGCTCCGTTTTTCGAGACTGTTTCGGATCTTGGCATAACGGCACCATCACATACGCAACACCAGTCGGTTGAGAAACCCATTACAGAAGAAGTGGAGCCCATGCATATCCCCGGTAGCTTCGATGACGAACTGGAGAGTCCTGTTGCTGCTGCGTTGGATAGTAACACCTCCACAACAGCTGATAGACCTTCAGAAAATGATGACAAACCGAAGCGTCATTACAATTCTGAAGAGGAAACCCAAGATGATAGCTTTGTTAAACCTGAGCACAACTTGAGCAAGAAGAAGAAGAAGAAGAGAAGAGTGAAGACAGACAAAAAGGCAGGCACTGAACAGGGCCAGAGGGATAGTCTTGAAGATCCCACCAACTTAAATGATACAGAACCAACTTATTCAGAGTCTCATCGGCTGGAGTACGATCTGCGGAATATTGGACCTATGAAGGGCACTGGTGCCTATATTTATCCAACTCCTGAATCAGCGCCCGAAGGTGGCATTGATCTTGGACCATCACAAACGAACGATCGTCAAGAACACACTTGGGAACCTGCTCCTGCTACTATATACCACGACGATGCTGTCCCTTCTAGATATATCAATGAGCCTATCACTCAACCTCGAGTTCCGGATACAAATGATAGGGATGAAGAGGCCGACGCGGTGGATGAATGGGGTGGCAACAAAAGGAGCAAAAAGAAGAAAATGAGGAGTGATAAGTCAGTCGCGCCTGTTGATCCCTCTTCCATCGTCCACTTGCCAGAGAAAGACCCACCATTAGAAACTAGCCAGACTTTCTTTGAAGACAAGCCATACTCCACCGATCCCGCTTCTCTTACTCGACCAGAGGAGCTGCCACCTCTCCCTAACACCGTGGATGATGACCTTTCTCCAAAACACGGCTACGGGAAGCTTGACCATGTTTTCGTGGGCCGCCGCGACTCCCGTGATGAATTCTTTTCAGCGGAATCGGACGATAACACCATACGCCCGTCGAAAGGAAAAGAGCCCGCAGGGGACAATGGTCGTCCGATAAGTCCAGTCGCCTGGCAATCCAGGCTCGATGAATACGACATACACGAAGAAAGTGGCTATGGCCGTAGGGATGATGAACGTTCCGAGAGCCGTGACCGTGACTATGCCCGCGAGAGCCCCGAGGGTAAACACAGAAAGAAACATCGTCGACACAGGGACTACAGGACACCCGATGACTACGATGCTCGGTCTGTTGTTTCTGAAGTAGTCGATGGCGCCAGCAGTGACCGGAGGAGAAAGCACAAGCATCGTAATAGCGACCGAACAGATTCTCCAGGAGCTCGGTCGGTCGCAACCTCGGAGCCTGGGGATATTCGGTATTCATCCAGAAAGTCTAAGCGCAGCAGCGAGGTGTTTGATGATACCGCTCCTGTAATTTCGTCTTCTTCACGGTACGAGGAGTCGGATACCAAGTCGAAGAAAGATAAGGAGAAGCCGTCAAGCGGTTTGTTTGGACAGTTGTTTGGCGGTCGCAAATCAACAGATGTCTTGTCGGAGGTTTCTAATAAATCAAAATCGAGAGATCAAAGGGATGAGAACGACGAGGATGAGGAGCGGAAGCACCGGAAGAAGAAGCATCACCGGAGTTCAACTTATGGGTCGGACCACGAGGATCCCCGCCCTACAGACCATCAGAAGGATGGAGAAATTGATAACAGTGAGCGGAAACATCGAAAAAAGAAGCACCATCGCAGTTCAGCTTATGGTTCCGATAACGACGATGCACGTTCCATTCGTTCGTCCAAATCTGAACCGCGCATAAAGCGGCCAACTTATGGTTCTGACAACGATGACGCACGCTCGACACGCTCGATGAAGTCTGAACGTCGTGAGAAGCGGAGCAGCCACCACAGACACGACACAGGTACGGACGCCCAACACCAAGCTACTTCAAAGGTAGACACTCATATCCTTCACTGTTCAACTCCCCTTCAAAGTTGTCGCATACTAATAAGCTTTATCTTCCAGTATCATTATTCCAGACGGTCTAGCGAACCACAGTCAGAGGAGTCTTTTTTAGGCGAGCGGGCAGTGGCAGCTGGTCTACTGCCCGAAGATAAACCCAGCTTAAATGTTAATACAGAACCTTCTCGCCTTTATACTGGTGTCGACATTCCTGGTGACCGGCCTGAATATCCGCTTCCTACCCTTGATGAATCCCGTTCCATTTCTCCTTACCGTGTTGACCTACCCAGCCGCCCCATTACACCTCTTCAAGACAGCCGAGGATTTTTGGAACGTCTGACTGGACTTCCTAGTTCACATTTACAAGCGACTTCTGATAATCTCCCTCCGCTACCACAGTCAAGGCCTAATTCGCCGGAAATGTCTCCTGAACAAGCACATTCTCCTCTTGTTGCTCTAAGGGCTTCCTCCACGACTGCAGTACCACTCCGTTTTCGCAGGCCACCGTCCTCGCCTGGAAAATTTCGTGATCTTACCATCGACCCAGTGACTCTCTCCAGCCCCACCAGTTCTCCTCTTGCTCCACAACGGGCCAAGCACGCGAAATCTTCATCGACTGAATTCAAAGGCGAGTATAGGCCGTTGTATCTCGTAGAGGCAAACCGGAAATCAACGAATATCGAAGAGGACCAGGTCCTTCCTGCTTTGCCTTCTAGCCGTGAGACATCAGAGGCTCCGTCTGAACGCGGGACGGAAGATGAGTATCAATCTGCGCTGGAATCGCCGCATTCCACTGGGACGGAGACGTTTAATGGTTTCTTTAGTGTTGCTGACGATCAGCAGCAGTGGCAGGAGAGCCATGAAGAGATTCCAGGGTCTCAGCAGACTACGCCGAGAGCGTTGACGTTTCCGACTGATGTGTTGAGGTCGATTGCAGAGCCGGAGGATCTGGATTACGACCGTTCGCCTAGTATGGATTCTTTTACCAGTGCTATTTTGACTCAGGATGTTCAACCATTGTCTCCGGCCGGAGTCGCGCTTCCGCCCAGTCCGCTTGGTCCACTCGCACAAAAAGACTATGAACAATATGCGAACTTGGAACTCCCCCCACTACCTGCTTTGACCGATCCGGAAATTCATGATCTCGAAGACAATGCCATCACTCTTTCCGATTCTCGCACGGTTCAGAAGGGTTACGATTCAGATTTCATGGGCGGAGAACCCGGTCCGGAAGATATCCCGCTTCCTGTCCCATCTCTGACGGAAATCAAAGATCAAGAGCCTGAGAGTCCTTCGATTCCCACCACCTCATCAACATCCCAACAATCCGAAAAGGGGGAAAAAGCCAAGCAAGACTCCGAATCTAACAGCATACCCCAATCGACTCAGCCCGCGCTACTCACAGCCAAAGAACAACAAAAACCTCGCGAAAGCAACGTGGAAGACCCTATGGAGAGCTGGTTCTCCCCCCCGGTTACGCTGGCTGAGGCTGTGGCAGAACGTGCTACTATTGAACCAGCAGTCGATGTTGAAATTAAAGCCGCGGAATTGGATTCGGCGTGCTTGAGACAGGATTCTGTGGGCAAGGGTAAGAAGAAAAAGGGGAAGAAGGGAAGAGGGTCGAGGAGTGGAACGCTAAGTGCGGGTGTGGGAGAGAGCGTATCTTCGACGAGCCTTGAAGAGGCTAAACCATTAGGCACGACTGATGATTTCATTGTAGACGATGGGGAACTATTGACAGCCCCTAAATCTAATAGGGAACTCTCTGATCTCATGAAAGAGGCACAGGAAAAGGAAATGGAATCCCCCGGTGAAGCCAAGACGAATATTCCAACTGTTTTCGATTTCCAGATTCTTGATGAGGAAGAATCTGGCGAAAGTGGCAATGCTGAATTATCCGCTCATATAGAACCAAAGTCACAATCCGACAATACCGCTCTAGCCCTTCCTTCAAGCGTGTCAAAAGACACGCCAGACCAGTTGGCGGCTATCACACCTAAACCGGAAAACGACCCCGCTGCGCTTTTGAAATCTGATGCTGGACTTCTGAAGATAGAAGATTTGGTCGCTGATGCCGCTGAGACCCAGTCAAAGAAAAAAAAGAAGAGGAAGGGAAAGAGATTGAAGGCAGTCAATGACCTGGTCGGGTCTTCTGGGACGAACACTCCGATTGAAAGCGAACTAGTGGGAAAGGAGAGGGATGCGGGTGGTATTACTCTAGCCGTGGAGGTCGAGAAGAATGATGATGCCGTCGTCAACGATAGACATACTGGAGTCTATGTGCCCGCCCCGGAAGAAGTTCCTCTTCCTCCGGTAGATGACTCCGAGTTCATCATTGCTGAGCAGGCGGACGAATCTGTTCAGGAACACACTGCTCGCAGAGTTTTACCCAAGGAATCTTCTTCTGAAAGAAAAGGAAATATGGAGATTGAAGCTGTCGTTGAAGTTACTGAAGAGGAGACTGGTGTGTCTGCATCTGCTGTTGGACTGGCACCCGCCGCGTCTTCTTTCTCTAAGGTCATGAGTGTCTTCGGTTGGAGGAAAGCTAAACAAGCTGAAGTGAGCTCTTCTGGGTCTGAACATGCCCTAACTCCTGGTATAGCGGAGGAAGAACAAGAGGGGGTATCAGCTTCGGTTGAACCTGCAGTGGAGCGGGAAGTGATTCCTGATGATAAGGAGGCTATAACGACTGAGCGTATAGTAACAACCTATGATCTTCCTTTCGAGGCCATCGATTCTAAAGAGATCCATGAGTCTGAGAAAAAGCAAGCTGCTACTGCTGGCGACGAACCAATCGTCCAGGAAGACGAACACCCTACCTTGGTGACCGAGGAGACTGCGGGTCAAGTCAACAGTACTGTGAAATTTGAGTCTTCTGAACAGGCAGAAGAGAAGCCACTTGAAACCCAACCTGCCGCTGCCGCAAATGAGCTAGTGCAAGCTACCGAAACCAAGAAAGGCAAAAAAGCAAGGAAGAGTCCGAAGAAAAATCAGGCTTCAATAAATCTGGACCCCAGCCCTACTGAGTCTGATATAGGTACTCCAGCTATTCCCGCTTCTTTTATTACGCTACCTGAGAAGCCAAAGGTAGAGCTTGACAAGCGGGATTTGACTGGAGAATCACTTTCAATTCCACCTGAGATTCCACTCCCATCTGAAGTTGAAGAACCGCTTACGTCAGGGGTAACGCTCCCATCTGAAGAACCGCTTCCATCTAAAGAGCCGCTCTTATCCGAAGAACTGGTTCCGTTTGAGGTTTCACTCCCATCTGAAGTCAGCAAGCCGCTTCCATCTGAAATTCCGCTCTCATCCGACATCCTGGTCCCGTCTGAAATCCCGCTCCCAAACAAAACAGAGGAACCGCTTCCAGCTGACATACCGCTCCCATCCGACGTGGACGAAGCGCTAGCATCTGAAGACATCATTCTACCTGAAGCGAAGCGGCCACTACAATTCGAAGTTGAGCAGCCACTTCCAACTGAGATTTCCCTCTCATCCGAGCTTGAACAGCCGCCATCTACAGAGCCTGAACCAGTAGTGAAAGAAGAGCTACAGCCTCAATCGTCTAAGAAGGAGGGCAAGAAAAAAAAGAAGAGAGCTCAAGCCGTTGGTACCCTCCCGCCCGCTCCTGCAGAGCTGGAACGAAGTCCTGAGAATGTTTCTACTATCAAGGAGGGCTTAGAACAAGTCCCTGCCGAACAACCTATGGCTGAACCCCTACCATTTCCTTCTGAAGTTGACACTCTATCTACCATGGTTGTACAAGGAGAATATACTACGAACGTTGCTAATCCTAGCAAGGCACCACAACAAGCCCAGATTGAGCAATTTCAGGTTGAAGGACCGGGAGTAGTCCCGCCTGAGGTCGAACGCAAACTCTTCCCAGAGACTGTATCAGAAACGAACGATGGACTACTACCTGTACAGTCTGAGAAAAAGCGGAAGGACAAGAAGAAGGTTGGCGCTGTTGATGCCGAACTTGATGCCCTGAAGCCGAAAATGACCATTGAAGATGTGGCTTTTGCCAAAAATAAGCCCGAACAGGTTCAAAGTGAGAAGTCTTATGTTGAGGTATCGGAAACACTGCGTTTCGAAGTCGGCCCACAGCTCCCGACGAAATCTAAAGTAACATCAGAAGCCGATCAACTACCTGTACCATCTGGTGAACGAATTACCGTCATTGATACTGAAACCAACCCCCTTCAGCCGGAACAAATCAGCGAATCTGTCGTCACTCTCGAGGGGTCAGTGCAAGTAGACACAGAACCCAAATCGACTGCACCTGCTCCATCCAAAAAGAAAGGCAAAAAGAAGAGAGGAGGGAGGAAGGCTGCTCTGAAAAATAACGAAGCCAGCTCCAGTGCGGACCAAATCGAGCAAGAAAATGACCAGATCGTGACAGAGGGTGCCGAACTGCCACCGTCTCCGGCCGCAGCTGCGCTTGAGATCTTACCTACTGGAGAGCCGGTGAGCTCGGAGCAAAAGGTCGATGACATAATCCACTTAGAAACTACAGAGCAACTCCCGCCTCTCCCAGGACGTCCTGACCTTACACCTCTTGCTAAATATAATAAGCAACTTCCACCTCGTCCAGCAGATGTTGATCAACTTCCACCTCTTCCAGCAGATGTTGATCAACTTCCACCTCTTCCAGCAGAT
>ML993986.1:0-26630 GCA_010093945.1 Delitschia confertaspora ATCC 74209 | reverse complement strand
CAGATGTTGATCAACTTCCACCTCTTCCAGCAGATATTGATCAACTCCCACCTCTTCCAGAGAATACCAAGCAACCCACATCTCTTTCCGTCCGCACCGAGAATCTCCCACCCCCTCCAGAAGATGCCCGCCAACTAACTTCTCTTCCTGATGATACTAAACAATTTCCACACCTTCCAGAATATGCCGAACAACCCTCATCTCTTCCAGCCTGCAATGAGCGACTCCCCTCTCTTTCCCAAGATACTGAGCAACCTCCAGCGTCCGTAGAGGGTCTTTCCGAACCCCAAGTCTACAGGCAATTGGTAGTTGAAGAACCAAAGGTCGCTGATGAGTCAACAAATAATGGAATCGAAGCCGAAGATTCTGGGCCCAAATCGAAAAAGTCGAAGAAAAGAGCTAAAAAAGAAAAACGTAAACAAGAAGGGACAACACTTGTCGAGGAATCAGTCATTGAACCTACAGTGGTTAGAGAACTCACTACGACCCGAGAGCTCACGATCCCAGAGGGCACTATCGAACCTGCAGCCGTTGAAGAAATTGCAGTCGAGGAACCTACTATTCTTTCAGAATCTACAGTTGCAGTAACTGAAGATCCGGCACAGGCACCGCAACCTGACTACCCTGTTGATGTTGAAGCACTCCCATCTCTTCAAGAAAATTTCGAGCAACTCCCTCCATTTCCTGAAACTGCAGCAGTGGACAAAGTGGCCGAGCCAGAGTTCTCCGCTCCAAAATCTAAGAAGTCTAAGAGAAAAAAGAAAGGGAGGGGCAAACAGGAGGAGCCAGTGACGGTCGAAGAGCAATCCTCGGTCGAGCTGGGCGCTGTTGAAGAGTCTGCTGAAGAGCCTGCTGAAGTAAAGGAATCAACAGTAGCCCAACCGATTGAGGTTGTAGAGTCTACACCGGTTGAATCGGGTGCTATTGATGAGCCCGCAATTACCGAAACACCTGCTCCTAGGGAAGAACTTGTGGTGTCTGAGGATGCGGTGGAGGACGAGGTTGATGTCGTTGGATCTGTCCCGGAATCGGAGAACTCAAAGAAAAAGAACAAGGAAGGAGGGCGCACTTCTGAAGAGTTTGCAACAGTTGGAGGGCCTACGGTGGTTGAGCCGATAGCGATCGGAGCATTAGCTATGATTGAGCCCGTGGCAGTTCAAGGGCCAGCGGTGATCGAAGAGCCAACGTTGGTCGAGACGGTTGTAATCCAAGAATCAAAGATCACCAAATCCATTGCGGTTGAAGATCCAACTGTAACGGAGCAGTCTACAATCATCGAAACACCTACTGGGGCTGACGAGCGCGCAGTATTGGACGAACAGACGAAAGATGGCGTGGTTGAAGTCCAAGACTCTGCTCCCAAATGGGAAAAGTCAAAGAAAAAGGGCAAAGAAGAAAATTGTACGCCTGAGGAGCCAGCGGTAGTTGAGGAGCCCAAAAAGGATGAATCAATAGCAGTTAAAGAGCCGGATGCGGTTCAGTCAATGGAAACTGAAGAACCACTTGAGGCTGAGGCAAGGACTATTGAAGAATCAGCAGAAGTTACGGCGGTGGTATCTGAGGACCCTAATGTGGTTGAGCCGGTTGCAATTGAGGAACCAATTGTTGTCCATATACCACAGCCCACGATCACTAAAGAGTCTAGCGGTTCTGAAGAACCTAAAGTCGGTGAAGAGACAACCATAGCTGAAGAACTAGGGGTGACAGAAGTGTCAACGACGGATGATTTTGAATATTCTGCTCCCAAGTCCAAGAAACCTAAGAAGAAGGGCAAGAAAGGGAAATGCAATCAAGAAGAGCCGCAGTCGTCGGCCGTCGAAGGATCTCCCGTAGTGGAAGAGTCCCCGGTAGTTGAACCGATATTAAGTAAAGAACTAGCCGTGATTGAGCCGGCATTAGTTGAGGGACCTACTACAGTTAAAGAACATGCTATTGTCGAGGAATCAGCAAAGCATGATGTGGAAACATCTGCTCCGAAATCCAAAAAGACAAAGAAAAAGGTCAAGAAAGGAAAGCAAGCCCCAGCGGAGACACCTGTTTCGGAGGAGCCGCCTGCTCTTGAGAAACCAGCTGTGGTCGAGCCAATATCAATTGAAGAAGCAACTACAGCTAGGGAGCCCGCGACCGTTAAGGAAATCACCGCGGTTGAGGAACCCAGTGTTGGTGTTGAAGTTATAGCCCAAAAATCTGTGGTTGAACATCCTGCAGCGGTCGAGGAAGCACCAAATGATGAGGTGGAATCTTCAACTCCGAAATCTAAGAAGCCAAAGCGGAAGGGCAGAAAAGGAAAGCAAACTCCAGCGGAGACGCCCTCTGTTCAAACACCAGTTATGGAGGAGCCGTCTGTCATTGAAGCACCACTTATTGCTGAAGAACCCGCTCTTACCGAAGAATTAACCGTAGCTGTAGAGGAACTGCCTACCATCCAAGAACCTATTGTCGCGAAAGAACTCGCGGTTGAAGAAGAGTCAGCTATAGGCAACACAGCTGTTGCCGAAGAAACCCCTGTCCTTCGAAAAACAGTCCATGTCGAGGACCCAGGTCCCGTCGAAAAACTTGTCTCTGTCGAAAAGCATGTCTCTGCCAAAGAATCAGGTCCCACTGAATCAGTTGCCACCGATGAAGCCGAATCTTCTGCGTCGAAATCCAAAAGGTCAAAGAAGAAGCGTACGAAAGGAAAGCGCACATCAGAAGGATCAGCTCTCATTGGGGGACCAATTGCCGCTGCCGTCGAAGAGTCGGTTATAGGGGAGCCACCTGCCACCGAGTCCTCTGTCACTGAAGAACCGACAGTGATTGAAGAACCAGTTACTATGGAAGAGCCAACTGTTGTCGATGAAGCAGCTGTCGCCAATGAAGCCCCTGGTCTTGAGCAAGAGGCAATGATTGGCGAATCAGTGGTAATCGAAGAACAAGCCGTTGGTGAAGAACCATCTGTCAGCGAAGACTCCGCTCCTAAATCCAGAAAGTCAAAGAAGAAGGATAAGAAAGGAAAGCACACTCCAGAAGAGTCGGTCATGGCCGAAGAACAAGCTGTCATCAATGAGGGTGTCGCGGTTGAAAATCCTGCTGTCATTGAAGAACCAGTCCTTGCCGCAGAAGAGTTAATTGTCGTTGAGGAACCTTTTGCCGTTCAAGAGCTACCCCTCCTGGAGGCACCTGTTACTATCGAGGAACCTACTGCCATTGATGAGTCCACTACTATCCAAGAGTCCAATGTCGTCCTAGGATCCGCTGTTGCAGACGAAACAGCTCCCATTGAAGAACCGAAAACAGAGGTAGAGTTCTCTGGTCTGACATCAAAGAAATCCAAGAAGGGCAAGAAAGTCAATCGCAATCAACAAACCGAGGAAAATCCCAATGTTCAGGCTAGCCCTGCAGAAAGTGATGCTGCTTTACTGGATACGAAAATGACCGAGGAAAACCGAACATTAATTGAGAGCTATCCGATGGATGCTGTTCCTGCCGCTGAGACTGCATTGGTTCCTGGCGCTTTCCCTGACACGCCCTTTGGTGATGTTGAGTTCAAACTTCCATCCACAGAGGCTATCGTGCAACCGGGGTTCGAGGGTGCTTCAACAACCACTCCAGCTGATGCAGATGAGGTGGTTGCTACCGAAGAGGGAATATCTTCTAGTATTATGGCGGAAGAGCCAAAAAACTTGCAAGCTGAAAATCAACCGAAGACTTTAATTTTAACGGTGAGCCCCTTAGACGCCGTATCTGCCACCGAAATACCCCAGGCGCTTCCCTGCGTGAACGATGAGATCTCCGGAGCCGAGGTATCGTTTGAGACTCCGCCGGTTGAGACTGAGAGTCTAACAACGGATGGGCCAACCTTTAAACCAAGCAAAAAGGGGAATAGGAAAGGGAAGAAGTCCACGCAGCACACTCCTACCGTGAGAGTCGGCACCGATCCCTTCCTTGAAGAAGTTTCTCCAATCGAAGAAGAACAGGACGACGCGGTTCAGTCTACTAAAGATTCCCTCGAGTCCGAGAAAACTCAAGATGTCATAGGAGCGGACAAGAACATTGAGGAGGTTACGGAAATTGATGAGAACACTGGAGAAGCAACACGACGTGAAATCACCAGGAAGCTCAGCAATAAGGAGAAGAGGGCCAAAAAGAAGCCCAATTTAAAGTCTCTGGACGAAGATGTGCCTACATCGAGAACATCAACTCCAATTCCAGAGCCATTTGCAGCTGATGAATTATCTGCTATACCTGAATTCGCCAGAATTCCGGCGCTCCCTGATCAGCAACAGGAACAATCCGTTTTCGAAAGGAGAGTAAAGAATGAGGCTCAGCTGGAAGCGACACCCGACCCTCTTGAGCAAGTGATCAGCGCTCGGTCACATGCGGAAAAAGGACCCTCCGGTCAAGATAATATTTCTGGTGACATCTCGACAGCTATTCTAGAAGAAGCGACAACGTCTAATGATCCACCCACCGAAAGCGTTCCTGAAGATGAGGTGTCTCTCTCCGTTCCGAAGAAAGGGAAGAAGAATAAGAAGGCTAAACGTAAATCTGCGTTGCAGTCGCCGGCCGAAAAACAGTCTGAGCTAGCTCAATCGGACATGCTATCTGTCGAACTTTTGCCAAATGAGGTTGAAGTGCGCGGAGTTCGAAGAGAACAGGAACAGGAAGCTGCACCTTCTGCAGACGCTCACTATGGAACCACGAGTGATCCAATTATGGAAAGTGCTGCTCCTTCGGATCCATTCAACGCTGATTCTGATGACGCATTTAATACTTCCTCCGCCGCGATTGTTCTTCCGCAAGAAAATTCGGGGATGGATATGATTGCCTCCATGGAACCAATTCCGGTCGAACCCATTCCATCGACGGAAGATACATTAGATCCAGCCAAGAAGAATGCGATAGATCCATCTGCTCCTGCCGAGAAGGACGATGTAAAGTCAGAAACAATGGAGCCGGTATTGACAGAACCCCCACAAGAATTTGAGACAAGTCCCGCCGAAATTCCTTCCCCAGACACCGAACAAGCCGAGCAACCGAAGCTTTCTATCGTTCAAAAATTGAAGGCGATTTTCGAAGCTCCGCAGTTGCCAGAGCAACCCAGCGCGTTATCCAAAAAGAAGAAAAAAAACAAGAAGGGCAAGTCCAAGTCGGGTTCAGAGACCGTTAATGAAAAAGAGACGCCTGTTATTCAAGGAGAGCTGTTGAGGGAGGTCTCCGAGCATATTAAAGCTGATATAGGCAAAGAGCAACCTGGTGCTAGAAAGGTGCCCGTTCATGACACCTCCGACACTCAGGGTCCGCTTCCCGATTCACCAGAGAGCCTAGTTCCAGAGGAAATATCCAATCAGTTGTTTGATTCAGAGGGAACTGGCCCTTGGGCAGTGCAGCAAGGGAGTCAAGCGAATGAGGTAGATAAATTCGAAGACGAAGAGGCACTTCATACGACCGTAACTTCCCATGAGGAGCCGGTTACCGAAGCTTTAACTGTGGTACTGGAGGGTCAGCCGCCTATGTTAAACGCCGAGCAACAAGTTGCATTATCATTGCTAACTGCGCGTGCGCAATATTCTAGCGAACAGTTGGCCGTGGAAGATGCAACACCGACTAATAACACAAATACGCTTAACCCGGTTGCGGAAGATATTTCAGCTGAACAAGAAGGCATACGCACTCCGGTTGGCATTGTACCGGATCAAGACTCATCCGCAGATTCGGCACAAACTGAAGAACATGAACCCAAAATCACTCAGGAAGGTTCTCAGCCTTCATCTTCAGGTGCATCCAAAAAGAAAAAGAGGAGGGCGAAGAAGTCAAAGAAGGGAGTTCCAACTACCAATTCTTTTGGTCAAATGGATGTCGAATCACCCTCTCTGGGGCAGCCAAACTTGGAACTCGCGAAACCACTCATGCAAACAGATGAACTCCAAACCCTGCTTGAGACGGGAGAAGATGCTGATATCCAGACGCATATTGAAGACAACCAATCTGCTCCAAGGATTACAGATACACCAGCGTTGAAACGGGACGAGCCGGAAGTTGAGAAGCACGTTAGCATTTCGGATGAGATCTTCGCAACTATAGACGATGTTCTTGATCTGTTGCCAGTCCGTTCCACCGAAGAGAATTCGCTAGATCAAGACATCACCATCAATCTTCTTAACCAGCAACAAGAAACAAGTGATCAAGCCTCCGCTGATATGAGAAAAGACCTTGCGACATCCGACACCGCTGCAGATACCTTTATCTCTCCTGACACTACCACATCCGAAGAGCACATGAAAGACAATTCAGTCAATTTGGAAGAACTTTCACCGGACGTCCCATTATCGGTGGTCCCGGAAACTGTGCTGGAACAGATAGTCAACCTCACTGGGAAATTCGAAAACATTGATCAGGCACTGGAACAGACCAAGAAAATCGAAAAAGACCCTCCATCCGAAACGGAAGATCCAGAACCAGGCTTGTTGGGCAATCTCGCCAGAAAGTTGAAAGACACACTGGGTTTATCCGAGGAAACTCACAGAACCGACGAGAACGTTGCTGCCGTTCTCTCCACAGCACAGTCTCGTGCTGCGGAGCGTGACCTCAAGACAGAGTCCATTGTGAACGAAGATCCTTCCAAGCCGGAACTTCCACAGAAGCTTAGTAAAAAACAGAAGAAGAAGAATAAGAGAGGGAAGAGTTCTACGGCTGCTTCGACGGAGATGCCGGCACCCGCGAGTGAGGTGGAGGGTGGTGCGGAAGTGCCAGTGTTTGTTAAGGATGAGGAAACAACACCTGCTAGTACCCCCACGCCTGATATTCCTCCTGAAAGTGCGGTACCGGAATTTCCAGCTGAGGTCGTACCGTCGGAGCTTCCCGCGGATGACGCAGAAAAAACTGAAACGCTTCCACTTGGCCACTCTGAGCCCATAGCCTCAATTGTCGAACCGGAAACTCCAGCAGAAATACCATCTGTTCTAGAAAAACCGCCCATTACGCCGGAACTTGCACGTGAGCTTAGTAAGAAGCAAAAAAAGAAGGAGAAGGCTTCCACGGCTGCTTCGACTGAGCCATCCACACCTTCGAACGAATTGGGGCCTCTTCCAGAAATGCCAATATCATTGAAGGTGGAGAAGCCTGGTCCTAATGATGCCGTACTGCCTGAAATCTCTGCTGGTACCGCAGCATTAAATTTTTCTGCTGAGACAGAGAAAGGTGAACCATCCCTGCTTGAAGCACCTGAGCTTATAACTTCGTTTGTCGAGCCAGGAATCCCGGCACAAACTGAGCAAACTGAATTATCTGAACCTGTGGAAAAGGAGGAAGCCGCTACTCCTATGCTTACACATAAGCTTAGCAAAAATCAGAAGAAAAAGAAAGTCAAGTCTTCTTCTACAACTACTTCCACGGCGCCAGGAACACCTTCTATTGAATTGGAAGCTCTTCCTGAAGTCCCGGCGGCTCTCAATCTGGGTGGATTTGGCTCGGCTGATATTGCCGATGCTTCCGTTGAAATTCTGACAACACCCGCTGAATCAAAACTTGTTCCAGGCATCCCAGCATGCCCAGAAGAGCAAGTGTCCAGTTCTATTGATACCTCAACCCTCCGACCTGCTACTGAAGAGCGAGAGTTAGCCGAAGTACCTCTTTTTGGCCCCCCTGAACCGACATCTCCCTCTACGGAACTAGAAACACCGGCTCAGCCCTCTACTGCAGAAGATGGGGAACCATTTGAACTTCCAACTCGCAAGCTTAGCAAAAAGCAGAAAAATAATAAAGCTAAAACCTCTGCTGATTCATGGAGTGAGCCTGTAACACCTTTTGCCGAACTAGATGTTGTTCAGGAATTCCCGAAATCTGTCAAAGAGGAGGAGTTTGGCCCTGTGGAGACAGGAACATCAAAACTTCAAGCAGAGAACCAGGAGCCAATTCAAACGTATCCTCTTGAAGTATCTCGACCAACTGCTTCCTTTGTCGAAGCGGAAGTACCGCGCCAAACTGAACCGTACGACAGGGAATCTGAAACTTCTGTGCAATCTGAACCTTTTCGGTCTCTTCTTAGCGAGGAGCAATTCGATGTGCCGACCCGGAAACCCAGTAAGAAGAAGAAAAGGAAGAAAGCTAAAGAATCTGCTGCGGATTCCACCGGGCCTTCAACACCTTCGAACGAATTAGACCCACTTCCCGAGCTCGCACTACCTCTCAAGGAGGAGGGGGATAGTTTTGCTAATATTGCGAGATCCGCGCTTTCTAGTCAGGACCAGCAGATCCCCGGACCAGCTCTCGCTAGCCAGGCTAGCCCGACAGCTTCCTCCGCCGGACCGCAGACTGCAGAGGGGATTTTACCTACTCGGGAGGATGAGCAAGCTGAAGTTTCTTTCGTTAACCTATCAGAACCTATAAACTCCTTTGTCGAGCCCGAATCCGCTACAGAAACACTGCCTATTTCAATCAAGGAGCGAATCTCTGAGAAGTCAACCAAAGCAAAAATTAGTCAGAAGGATAAAAAGAAAACGGAAAAGAGCAAGTCTATCGCATTTGATATTCATTCAACTTCTGGTCCTCTGGATACCCAAGAGCCGGATAACTGTGTTTATACGCAGCTTGGCGCTTCGCAGCCTTTCGTCGAGGTTCAACCACAAATTGAGGCATATCCACTTGTAGCTGACCCAGCACCTCCATTGGCCTCACTGGAACCGGAACCTCAAACGGAACTACTAGCACAACGTCTACCCGTTAAAAGTGAGGAGCAGATAAACACGGAAGTCCCGACAGTGGAGCTTGGCAAAAAAGAGCGAAAGGTAAAAATGAACAAGGCCGTTCCATTCGATACAAACATAATTTCTGTATCTGTTCATACCCCACAACCTAAGGGAAATGACTCTGCAATTCTACAGCTTAGCTCTTCATCCACTACTATTGTGTGCGACCCGCGAGAAGTTTCTGGATCAGTTTCACGAGAAAATATACGCTCACAGTTCGATATTACCGTCAAGGAGAGAGAGGAGCACCATAAATCCAGGGATCTGAGTATTGTACCGGACGAGACAGTTGAAGTTATCCATCAAGAAATATTTCAAGAGAACAATGAAGGGTCTGCCATTGGGCCCCTCCTATCCGTCTCCATTGAAGATGACGATGAAATTACGTTACAAGGCAAATCATCACCAAAGGCTGCACTCGCAGATCCTGAAACTGAGCTGTTATCCATTGATTCCGCAGGTCAGGCTCCAGAAAGCAAGAAAGGAAAGAAGAAGGCTAAGAAGCAGGCACTTTTGGAACCTAATTCCGAGGCCGAACTCCCAGACAATGCCGCTACTGTCCCTGAACCATTGGTTGTGGACGAACAAGCTCCGCCGACACAGCATGAAAAGGAGAGTATGCTTCAAAGTCGGCCCTCTACCCTGCACGGAATGGATTTTGCCTCATCTCTCAAACCGAAAGAACAACCTGTGGGCAAGACCTACGAGGATCTCCAACATCAGATTCCGCATCCAAAATCTTCAGAAACCCTCGCACAAGACCTCAATATGCTTGAGCCGCTTCTAGCTGAGGAGTTGGATCCATCCATCATAATAGGACAGCCGGTGCCTCGCCTTTCGTCCAATACTACCGAGATTCGACCCTTACCTACGGAAGGCAAGGTGATTGTTGAGGGCCAAGAACCAGGAATCGAACCCGAGATGGAAGAGGTCGCCACCATCGACACATCAGCAGTGCCTCTCTCGTCTATCACTCCGAGAACTGATTTGGATCCAGTGGAATCCCAAGAAACTTTAATACCTGTCGAAGAGCTTGCTGAGTCGCCCACTAAGAATATCGATTTTGCAGCTACGCTTGCAGCAGGGTTACAAGTGTCCGGATTCGATCCTGACTTGGTTCTCAAAGTTCCCGACATCCTTGACACAAAAGAGAAGGACGAGGAAAGTGGTGCAAAGGAAATGGATCATGATCTCTCAACCGCCTTGTCTCGGCCGAGCAAATACCTCAATGACTTCGAGCCCATTCCCGAGGTTAGTTCTGGTAGTGTAGAAACAGGCGCTCGGGTCGCACTTCAATCTTCCAAAAGCCCAACTTTCAATCCTATCGAGGTGCTCAACGATCCTATATTTTCGCGGAAGTCGTCTTCATCACGCGGCCTTGAGGAGGCTGATCCTGAGGAATTGTGGAGTTCTAAACAACCTAAGAAGGGCAGTAAAGGAAAAAAGAAGAAGAAGTCTGCCGCTACGGCACCTACGCCCATTGAAGAACCCATTTTGGAGGATTCTACCACTTCGCCAACACACAAATTTGATATTGAGGAGGTTGTATCCATCGAACCTAACCTTCGTCAACTAGTGATTATAAGTGACGAACAGCATCCCGAACCAGTACAAGAGGGGGAAAAAGCACTACAAGATGATACGACCATCGCGCCTCTGGCAGACCGCTCAGGGTCCCCATTAATACCAGATATTTTAAAAGCATCGGCGGATGAGTTGGAGCGCGAACTTGAGCTTTTGTATGAACGGACCCCTGAACTACCGAAGGATTCAGAACCCACCGCTAATGATTGGACCCCCATTTTAAGCAAAAAGGATAAGACGAAGGCCGGGGAACGAAAGGAGAAATTTGCTGCTTCTGAACAGGTACAGGAACTTGAACCTGAACCTATTTCTAAGTCATCCAAAGAACTGGAAACGATTACCGATGATTGGACAGCTGGGTTGAGCAAGAAAGACAATAAAAATGCTAGGAAAGGAAAGCTCGCAGCAGTGATAGTAGAGTCAGCACAGGAACAGGAACCCATCGCCGAGGAGCCCGCGGATATACGGCCCGCTGCCGTAACTCAAGCTGTTGAAGACCTTGTAACCAGCTTAAATGAACCAGCTCGCGAGTCTGAGCCAGTTGAGTTTCCATTCCTATTCGGGGAATTAATGCAGTCCGAACAAGATTTACCACATCTTCCATCAGTGCCAATGCACAAAACCAGCGAGGCAACTCCGGCTGTGGTGGATAAGAATGCTGGTGAAACAGTAGAGCTTACTTCGGTGATGCAAGAGAGCGAAGTCACAAGGCATGAAGTCGGTAAAGTTGTGGAACCAGTGAGATTGGATAAGGTAGTTGTTGAAAAGTGTGTAGAAACAAGGTCATCAAAAAAGGAAGAGACGAAGGGCAAAGGAGAAAGCAAGGAGGTGGACATAATGGAGGATTGTTCAATGGAGGATTGCTTGGCAATGCCGGAACCACGGCTTCCTCAGATTAATGAAGAATCAGGGGACATTAAGAATGGTGTTGATGGTATGGTTCAGGTGGAACAACCGGTAGGGTTAACTGAATGGGTTGGGACAAGGAATTCAAAGAATAAGAGAAAGAAGGTTAAGAAAGAAAGAAACGTGGAGGTTACTGCAGCTGAGTCTCCGTTCGTGGACGAGGAGGAGATGAGGGAACAAGAATTGGTTGTCTCCAGCGGCAAACGACGAGTGCCGTCCGTCTCAACACCAGAGTCTTCACCGGAAGGAAAACGAATGCATATTTCCGACGACAAGTGGACTGTTGTTCAAGAGGCTTCATATCGAGAATCAGCGCCTGAACCTCCATTGTTCTCATTGGGCGTCCGTCCCGAGCCTACTATCCGTGATAGCGGATATCATGATGGCGATTTTGGCCCCATTGTGCCTCAAGAGGTCAAAGAGCTGCAAAGAGAGATGGCGATCAGCAAGGACATGGTGATCACGCCATCAGAGGATAAAGGACTTGAAGAATCTACGAGAGACAGCCTTAGGGTGCAAACACCAACCCCCCCTGGAAGCCCTTCCCTTCCTACTGGCTCACCGCGCTATCTGATATCACCTTCCGCGGTGGACTCTGCTACGAAAGAACGGGCTTCCTATCTGTTCGATTCTTCACCATCGACCCGGGCCCACATCGATCAAGTTCCCTATGAGTCACCTTTGTCTGATAGCCCTTCCGTATCTCGACAACGTCATGTCCCATCTATAACATCTCCGCTTCGATCCTCTGTGGACCTGTACACCGATGTTCCCAGTCCGCCGAAAGAGATAGTCGAGAGTCTGACGGAAACAACACCGCAGGATCAGATGCACCCGTCCAAAGCGCGTACACCTGCTCTACCTCCAATGGAAGGGATCCACAAACAACCATATCAGCCTCTCTTTGGAGACCCAGAGAAGTCTACCGCTCATGTCACCCCTTCGAAAAATGTCGTGCCTGCAACCCCCCAGCTCGACACGATCAAAGAGGCCAGTCCTGACGACTCTCATCTGAAGAAGACACGGCTGATCAGTGATGTCGGAGCACCCGAGAGAGGTGTGAAGTCTGCGAAACGAAGTCCAAGTACCAAATCATTCCACGAGCGCGTCACATCGCCTATGCCTCGCACGCCTACTCCAGCTGGGCGGAAACGCATCAGTGCAGAGATTGTTGATATCTCTCCTCCGTCCCCTAGCGACCCCGTAAAACAGAAAGAGCTGCGGTCTTCAAGCGCAGTTAGTGTTCTCAGCGATGGTGGGAGACATAGAACGCCCGATCCCTATTTACGGTCGGTCAGCGCTGCCAGCAACCGGAGCATCACCAGCCACCGCTCAGCCACTCCTCCACTGCGGCGCATGGGCCGCTCAGTATCAGGTGATCTACGGGCGGCAGCCCGTCTCGACGGGTCCGCACGTGAAGTGGAACTTAAAGTGCCCGCCATGCCCGCCCCGCCGGCCCTGTCCGCGCAGTCCCGCCCCTCAACACCATCCACGTTATCACGCGTCTACGACCCGGTCCGCGGCAAGGGCAAAGCCCGCGCTGTCGACATGCCGGATGTTTTTGTAAGTTCACTGTCCTCAATTCAATAAGCGCGCAACAATTCAAACTAACATCACTGCTAGGAGGCTTATGGCGAAGCACAGGGCTCGCCCATGTCGCCGACGCGCCCGCCCAGCGTGCGTAAACGTCAGAGCATGCAAATCATGGACCTGCAGTCCCAACTAGATGCCCTTGCATCTCACAACAAATCACTAGAGGAGGCCAGAACCAAAGCTGAGGAGGCCATCCAGTCTGCCAAGTATCAGCATCAAGTTGATGAACAGCATATTGCCGAAGTGATTGCGGCACGTGACCGCGAAGTCCACCAAAAAGACATTGACATTGCTCAGCTGCGCGATACTTTACGCGCACTGCAACAAGAGGTGACGAGACTTACTGAACTGAACCACGCACTTACTGATGCAAATAACCATCTCACTACTGATACTAATGAACGATATGCTCAACTCCAAGCGGAAGGTGCGGAGGCCTACCGGCAGTGGCAAGAAGCTTCCAAGGCTTTGGAAGAACTACGAGCGCAATACACCCAACTGACAACGGGAATGGAAGAAGTAGTACGCCAGGAAATTGCCTTGGCTCTTGACGACCGCAATGCCGAAATCAAGCGACTCAACGCCGAACTGGCCAATACCACGGAACAAATCAAGACCTTGCAGAGGCAGATATTCGCCACCAAGAAAGGCGATAGCTTTCTTATCGTCCGCGATGAAGACTACTTCGACAGCGCGTGCCAGCAGCTCTGTCAGCACGTGCAACAATGGGTGTTACGTTTTTCCAAATTTTCAGATACGCGAGCATGTCGGCTTTCGTCTGAAGTTGCCAGTGATCCAAAAATCGATACTGCGACACGTGAAAAGATTGAGACAAGGCTCGATAACGCTGTCTTGGATGGATCCGATGTGGATATGCTTCTTGCGGACCGTGTGAAGCGCCGAGATGTGTTCATGTCTGTAGTCATGACCATGATTTGGGAGTATGTTTTTACTAGATATCTTTTTGGTATGGATAGAGAACAACGCCAGAAGTTGAAGTCCCTCGAGAAGACATTGTCAGAAGTTGGTAAGTACACTGGACACTTTCCCATGTCCATCACTAATTTAAGTCCAGGGCCAACAAAAGCTGTAGCTCAATGGCGAGCAATTACTCTAACCCTACTTTCGAAACGTGACGCTTTTGTGCAGCAACGTGCCCAAGACACCGAAGCAGTCGTCCACGAAATTTATAGCACCCTCTCCACCCTCCTTCCACCCCCAAGCCACCTCCAAAAGCAAATCCTGGAGTCTCTCCGTAACGTCATGCGCCTCGCGGTTGAGCTCTCCATTGAAATGCGCACCCAACGCGCCGAGTACATCATGCTCCCTCCACTCCAACCCGAATACGACACCAACGGCGACCTCGTCGCCAAAGTCACGTTCAACGCGTCGCTCATGAACGAGCGCAGCGGCGAGACGGACTCCAATGATGAACTCGAAGCGCGCGGGGCGGTGGTTAAGATCGTGCTGTTCCCGCTTGTGGTGAAGAAGGGTGATGATTTTGGGGAGGGCGAAGACGAGATTGTGGTGTGTCCGGCCCAGGTGCTGGTTGTGAAGCCAGCGGCGAATAAGAAGGTTGTCAGGGTTTTGAGTGGAGCAATGGATATTGATAGTAGGCATGGCAGGAGTGTGGCGAGCTTGGTGCCGCCGGAGAGTAGTGTCATGGATTATGGGAGTAATGTTATTTAGGGAGGGGGGTGTTGTTTTGTTAGGTGTTTAAGGGGGAGTTTGGGCTTTTGGAAGATGGGGGATATTGTGTTGGATGGGTAATTTTTATGGATTCGTATCAGCTTTCATTATTATTTACATGTACGGTTTACAGGTTTTCCTAGTCCGGTTTCATTCTAATATATCCATTTGCATTCAATCTGCACATTCCCTCTTAATATGAATAGTTATAAAGATCCCAATCTCACAACATTCCGCCTCTAACTATGGCCCAAACGAATACCAAGCCTAAAAAATAACCGCGACCCCTTCTTTCCCCACATCCACAGTCCTCTAGCACCTCCGCTATTGTGGGTATTCGCCCATATGGAATACCACTTTGACCATCTTTGGAAAGAGGAGTGGGAAAGGGGAAGAGACCTAGGACTTCTTTGGTTGGCACGGAGCAGCAGCTTGGCAGGCTGTGCTGGAATGGGATTTTGAGGAGTCGCAGATGGCGCGAGAGGAGTTGTAGGGAGATGAAACAGGCGATTATGGTGGAGCTCCAGGAGTTAGTAGTAGTAGTTGGTGTGAATACGGGGTTGGTGAGAAAGGGCGTGCCTTGGGGAGATCTAAGGGTATGTGTAGTAGGTATGGTGAAGTGGAAAGGGAATTGAAACGTTGGAATTGATTTATTGTGTGTAACGGTGAGGCCGAGGTATGTATGTATATATATGTATACGTAGGTTGTATATATAGGAAGACAGATAGATGGATACTACAGAGTTTAACTGCAGGGAGTGTTAATGCCAAGTGCGATTAGTCTAAAAGAGGGAGCATTATAAAGTCTAAAATTCTTCGTTGTTCGTGTAGTCCAGGGAATTATGAGATGGAGATGTTATTATTCATTTATAGGGAATCCTCTTAGCAGCGACATGCCATTCTCTCTTCTCGGCTCCAAAATACATATGAACAGATGCTCCAAACTTTAGGGCTCGCATCTTTCTTTGATTCAATCAAATTGGGGCTGAGGACTTTCCACTGCTGATTCTGGCCTTGCGCGCCAGAAGGCAAACGGATGACACTGCACTGCAATTTTAGCCTTCTGGTGCGAACAAATATATTAACTTGCAAGTGCACCTGACGCATGGTAAGCAGTCAAGGAGTAGCTCAGGAACCCGTTCAGACTGCACTGAATTCTAGCCCTCCAGAGTGACCTCCTAGATCTCAGCCCCCTCAATATCTGGCGCTGTGCTGCAACCTTAGCCCTCGAGAGCGGGGGGAAAGAGCTCCTGTATTCAGTCAGCCTTGCGATGCGTCCAAGAAAGGTATGATGAGCAGCAACTGTAAGAACTGATTACCGAATCTAAAGGAACAAGACATACAACTAGAGTAGAAACAGCTTGAATAACGAAAGGTCCAAGCCGACAGATCGAGCAATAGAAACCCCCTCTCCCCTCTAATCAAGCATTCTCCTTCTCCCCAACCAACACCCCACTCTCCTCCATCCTTCCCTCCTTTTTTTCCACAGTCATACTCGGCTGTACTACCTGCCTCCCTCTCCACCCCTTCATCAACTTATCCAGCCGCTTCCTAAGACTATACTGCATCCAAACCGGATACCCCCTAATCTGCGCCACCGTATACCATCCCGCTGCCGGCAGCAAAATATGCTTACTCTTACCTCCTAATACCGCCTTCACAATCTCCTCGGCCACCGTCTCAGGGTATAAGGAACTGCCGCCGAAGCCTTCAAACAGCTTGGTGCGTGTGTAGCCCTGCGCCATCAGCACAGTTCGGACTTTCGGTGCATTATAGAGCGTGCTGAGCTCGGCAGTGAGGCCCTCGTGAAACGCCAATGCCGCGGCTTTACTAGCGCCGTAGTCGACCATCTGCGGCGCCGTCACATACGCCGCATAGCTTGCCACTGTCACAATCATGCCGTGGTTCTTCTTGATCATTGAAGGGAGAAATTGCTGGGATAGGAAGTAATGGGATAGGGAGTTGACGTTGAAGGTTAGGCGGATGTCGGATTCGGTGGAATCAAGGATAGATTTGCCGCGCGCGCAGCCGGCGTTGTTGATGAGGACTGTGGGGTTGCCGAGGGAGGTGCGGATGGAGGAGGCGGCGGTGGCGATGGAGGTTGTGGAGGCGAGGTCGCATTTGAAGAATTGGACGGTTGGGGGTGCTGTTACGAAGTTCAGCCCTGACATATGTGTCCTGGAGGGTTGGGATATGATTTACCATGAAAAGTCAAAGGCTGCACATCCAAAACCACAACCTTAATTCCCCGTTCCGCCAACAACTTCACGACAATAGCACCAATACCATCACTCCCGCCCGTCACAACAACAACCTCTTTCTTCCAGTCATATACGTCGTTGGTCCAGTTATTGAATACTGCGTCGCCCAAGAATTCAGTGACTCGCTTTGCGAGACCCAGGTAGAGAAGGGTCTTGAGATGGCCTAGAGCGGTGGTATGACCTTGGGCGATGATACGGCCTTGTTGGGTGTAGCGGGCGAGCAGGATGAGAGGGAGTGTCAGGGTGGGATTGAGGAGGGTGCGGCGAACGAGGTGGCCTAGGGTGTCGGCTGTGATACCTGCGGCGTAATAATGGGTTAGTCAATCATCCTCCTGTATATTATTCTTCTAACTGGGGCTAGAAACCTTCGCGCGCGAGCTTCCAGTCACTCCGAATAGGCATCTTGAGGGTTGATTCTAAGGTCAATTGGTGTCTATTGCATGGTATCCAGAAACACGGGAGAAGCATGGGATAAAGCGACGACCTCTGTCTTTATATTTGACAAGGTTCCAAGCTTCCCCCCTCAGTGATCTGCCAATCCATAGCTGCGGTGGCCAGTATCGTCGCTTCCGGCAAGTACCTAGGCTGGCTTGTCGTTGTTCCTGAACACATGCGGCCCGTGAAACTGGGGAAATGCGGGGTAGACTCGTTCGGACTACATTGTTCGCATATCACGAGTATATCCAGTCATGCCATATTTGAAGGGCACCGCAGAGCTGAGAAACACGATGGCTCTTATGTCCCAAAAGTGCAATAGTCACCATTATGAGAAAGAGCACCTAAATATGCGGGCCCAATTCGAAAAGACCATCTGCCTGCATGTAGATATCGCGCGGCGCAACATCTTCATAGAAAGGTTGATGACTGTCCTGGCATAGGGATCATTGGTGTCGTGGATTGTGAATGATCCTGAGTTCCGGGTACAAAACGCTCCACCTTCGATCTTAATCGTACAAAATGCATACCACCGATCTCTATCCCGCGCAATAGTAATGACTCATGACCTCCAGCCCGTGAAATCCAAGGGTGACCTCTCACGCCTATATTCACACAGAAACCGTCAATGTTCCAGCACCTTCCCGTCTCACTCGCAAGAACCGGTGATGGGAGGCTGTTAAGTGCATTGATTCTGAGCACTCAATCTTCGAGGTTGAGCTGAGAGGGTTTGGCGAATGACGACGATAGGGCCTGGGAGGAGACGCCGGGGCGTGAGCTGTTGAGAGGATGGTGTTTCAGAGTCTATAATGACTCTGGAACGGGGCTCAAATTCTTGCTTCAATATTTGAGGTTCTGGAATTGTCCGACCACATTCACACAAGTGATTCACACTACTCACTCATAACTTTGGCGGATGACTGCTGCAGACTAAGAGCGGCATTAGAATAAACGATGATAAAATGATTCAACATACAAGGGATACCGACCCTTCGTCTAGTCCCTAACATACTGCACACTCCTCCGATAACGATAATCCCCTTCCCCAACCTGTCCTCGGCTACTCCTTCCATAATCAACATTCGCGTAGCTGCTCCGCGGCGAATGATGCCCATAATCAACATGTCCATAACTGCTCCTCGGTGAGTGATGCCCATGATTATGGCTATGACTATTAACCGAATGTGAGCTGGACCGATAATTCGAAGTCGAACCCCTAGGCAACCTCACTACACCCGGAGGTGGATGAGCAGAATATTGTGAGCGATGGCGCGGTGCATCTGTAACGCCATGGCGATAGCGATCTTCTTTGACTGTGCCAAAGAAACACATTTTGAGAAATTGGAATGAGAATTGAGATCAAGACACAATTGGAAGACGAGGATGGAACTTGAGCCAATGTTGATAAAAGAACTGTGATGAATGAGTGAAAACGTTGATATTTAATTGCAAGATGAGGAGGAAACTTAAGTTGATATTGACTGATGGTACTTCAGATGTAAACCATGACGTATGCGATCCCAGTTTCCAGGTTTTAGAGGGGTATGTGATCACGTGAGATAATACCCCGTGAACTCATCCTAAGAATCTCAAAATTGAAAAGGGGTGCCCCGATAAAACGTAGAATTGTTTAGAAGGGGTGTCAGAGTACTGGTATTATACTGTTATACCTATAATGTGTGGCAGATGTAGATAGCCGAAACCCAGATATATGGATTCCAGATACCTACAGTAAGTAGGCTCTACTGTTAAACAAGTTGAGAGGGTACCTAGAGGATGCTTACGGTACCCACTCTAAAAAACAGAACTAGCAGAGAGAATATCTCTGGGCTGGTTCGGTACCGGACGCTACCTTGATCCTTCGCCAGAGTAATTCGGTTCCTCTGGATCCCCACCGAATGATGTTTCTTGTGCTATAACTGAGTCAGTATCATAATTTCAGCTTTAGGTCTTACGAAATCACACGGTTACATACCACTCCAAAGTTCAGCATAGAGTCCAGCTCGGTCGATCAATTGAGCATGAGTCCCGCTCTCCGCGACATGACCAGCCTTCAGCACAATGATCAAGTCACTATCATACACAGTCCGCAGACGATGGGCAATGAATACTGAAGTCCTACGCTTCTCCTTGAGGATGCTGTTAATATGGGACATTAACGCCTGTTCAGTGTACGTATCCAGAGCGGAAGTCTAGGTAGAGCTCAGCATGATGTGTATAACCGCGAGCAGGAGGCAGCTTACCGCTTCATCGAAGAACAACAGAGGCGGGTCCTTGAGGATGATACGTGAGACTGCGAGACGCTGTTTCTCGCCCCCTATATCAGATTAATCAGTGCTGCAATGCAGCAGAACATTTAATGCATACCAGATATCATCATTCCGCGTTCACCGACCATGGTTCCATATCCATCTGGAAACTGTTGGATTGATTCGTGAACGTGAGCTCGCTTAGCCGCCTCTACAACCTCTTCATGAGAAGCTTCCATGTTGCCGTAACGTATGTTGTGCTCCACTGTGTTGTTGAAAAGGGGCGTATCTTGGGGAACGACCCCTATCGCTTTTCGAAGACTGTCTAAGCTGACATCCCGGATGTCCTGGCCATCGATCAAGATGCGACCTTCTTGCACATCGTAGTAACGGAACAACAGTCGCAAAATTGTCGACTTCCCGCAGCCGCTGGGACCCACAATAGCGACTTTCTTACCCGCGGGGATGGTTAGGGAGAGATTCTTGACGATCGGCCTGTCATTCCGGTATCCAAAGGTAACATTCTCGAACCTGATCTCACCACCAGTAAGGAGCAGAGGCTTGGCGTCCTTCTTATCTTTCACGGCAACATTGACCTTCTGAAGATTAAACAAGGTCTCCATATCCAACAAACTCTGGCGAAGTTCACGGTAGACAGATCCAAGAAAGTTAAGTGGGACCGAGAGCTGAAATACAAGCTGATTGACCATGACAAGGTCTCCCACACTCAGATTACCAGCTGCAAGGCCATCTGCAGCAAGAAACATCATGGCTGTCAAGGCGCTGGAGAAGATAAGATTCTGGCCGGAGTTGAGAAAGGCAAGAGAAGTGGCTACTTTGATTGAAGCGTTTTCATAATTTTTCAGCGCCGCATCATACCGGGCCACTTCGTACTTTTCGTTGTTGAAATACTATTATCGATTAGGACACGACTGTCGTCATGTGATAAAGGCTCGGCGTACCTTGACAGCTTCGTAGTTAATGAGGGAGTCTACCGCGACCGTGGCTGCTTTATTATCGGCAGCGTTGGCTTGTTTACGGAACTTTGTCCGCCAGGATGTTGTTAGAATCGTAAAGGCAGTGTATGCGACCATGGTCGTGGCAGTTATAATCGCAAACTTAAAACCGTACTGATACGTCTAGAGAGATTTAGCAGTGAACAGACGATAGGCAACGGTATAAAACCAACCAAAATCCCACAAACTAGGGAGATCTCGAGTGCAGTAGGCAGTATGTGGAAGACCATGGAGGTTAGGAGGAAACTAATGCCCTTGGTGCCTCTATCAATGGCTCTTGTTAAACCGCCTGTCTGGCGCGACAAATGGAAATTGAGATCGAGCCGTAGAAGATGTTCGTAGACACTGCGAGCGACACCTCGGATGGCTTTTTGGGCAACACTGGCGAAGACAGCATTCCGCAATTCCTGGAACAAAGTTGCCCCAATTCGGGCGGCTCCGTAAGCAACAATCATGGAGCCTGCTACAGTCCACGCCGTACCTCCTACAGCGAGGAAGTCAATGTTCATTGAATCAACGATACTCTTGAAGTAAAAAGGCACTTGGACGTTGAGAAGCTTCGCACCGACAAGCAAACCAACAGAAATACCAACGCGGAGTCGAGTACCCAAGTTGTCCTTGGGCCATAAATACTTCGACATCTCCTTCATAATTGCCCAGTCGGCCTTGCGCTGCTCCTTATTTGTGAGAACTGCTTCGGCGAGCAATGGGTCCTTCTTGCCTGCCGCTAGGGGCTTCGGTATAGGATGACCGGGTAAGGCCTTGACGGCCGTCTGAGATAGAGAGCTGTGTGCATCTTTACGGCGCGGAGGAATCGTCGTGAATACCCTTGTGATGGGTGCGGAGAGCTGTTGGCGGGGAGCTGGAGTAGGAATGCTTCGGAGGCCCGGCGGCCTCGAGTAGGCAGCGCGTGCGAAGGACCGGATCAACATAGCAGTAGGAGATACACCATGGCCAGCGAAGGCGGATCGGTGAAATAAATATTTGGCTCTGCTGCTCTGTCAGTCTGAACCGCCTTGTAGAGGCTTAATCGCGAAGTTTGGTGATGAGGCCTTATTGCGCGGGCTTGAGCTCAGACGCGAATGACGGCATGTTCCGAGCCGATTGCGCGCGTTGTGCGTCTCCGAGCTTCCCGGTTTGCCCTGTTTGACAGCTTCAATGGTCCTGTTTGCAAGGTTTGTTTATCCTCAACACTAGAGTATTCCATCCTGCTACATCCCAACTCCAAGCTCTTTGCTGGTGAGAGCAACGGTCTTCATCTCAGAGTCATGCTTCGACAATTAGCGCCCCCGAGGTGGTCTCGCTTTTCCAGTCCCTCAATTTCTGCCCGCCGAGTCCACATCATCTCGACAGCTCCCTCCGCCGATTCTCTCACAAATCAACAGGTTCACAGCTATCCCACTGATCCCTCCAACCCAACTCCTGGTAATTCTTATAGTTTCTCTATTCTTCTTGCACTGTTCGCATCTGAAATGTTATACTGACTTTAATACCTTCAAGATGCGCGCTTCGATGTTGTCGGATCACCCTTCTCCCTCCTCTCCGTCAGCCTCTCCGCATCGCAACAACTCTATACCCGGCGGGGCACCTTAGTAGGCCTCAGCGGGAAAGTGGAAAATGTACGAGTAAAAGGCTGCTCTATAGGTCGAGACTTTCAGTTGACACGTAACAGACAATATCTACCCTCTCTGTCTTGGAACCATTCAGGCGATCTGCTGTCGGCATTCCATTCCTGTATCAACGAGTGAGTAGTTACATACACTGGACTGACAACTATAAGAAATGGTATTAACAGTTCTAGATATCTTCTACAAATCCTGTTACCGCTCTCATCTCAACTAAATCCCCGATCTCGTCTATCGTTTCCGTTCATCTTGATGGTCGCCAGGACTGGATCGTGGCTCAGCGCCAGGCGCTTTTGGCATGGACAGGGCATACCCTGAGCTTGAAACCTAAAATCAACTCCAAGCTGGTCAGTCCTTGATCTCTAGTAGACCCAATATATGCGCTGACGCTTTTACGAAAAGAGCTTTGCATATTGGGGCAATACATATGTCACTGGGCGCGGTCTGATAGCTCTCGTTGGAAGCGGTCAGATTTACCAAGTGCAACTAAAAGCTGGCGAGAGCTATGTTGTGCATCCCAGGTACGTCATATGATGCTTTATCATTTGTCTGATACTTACATCTATATACAGTAATGTGGTCGCCTACTCAGTCTCTCAAATTGCTCCTTCGCCGTTCCGATTCAAGTCCACCAACATCCGATTCCAGGTGCCGGACCTAGGGCTTGTTTCCATAGTGCAGAATGTCAAATTTTTCCGCGTCATGAGTGAGACGCCCACTTGGAGAACCCTCTCCTCGTTTGTAGCCTCACTGCGGACTTGGGCTAGGCGATCAATATGGGGTGATCGGTTATTCCTCCGCTTCGAAGGCCCCTCCACAATACTCGTCCAATCAAGAGCGTCACGGGTTCGTGATGTGCTGAGTTTGAGAGAGGTTAATGAAATAGCCGACTCTCCTCCGGGAGCAGTACAGGACGCTTTGCGCCCAAAGGAGCATCCCAAAGAGGAGCCGCCTGCCTCAGGCCCTCAAACCATCGAACCTTCGAAATCAACGGCCGGCCGAATGAAAGTTGCCAGCTTCGGAGCGGATGGAAAAGTCCATATCAAGGATTCATGACGCGAGTCGAGACATTTTATGGTGTAAGAATAGCTTTAAGGCTCCCTCTTGTATTATAGAAAAGGCGGGCTGTTGTATAACAATCTGATATACTGGTTGCAGGCTTCCATGGCTGCGCCCAATTTAAAGCAAACACGTGGTTCATCGTAATGATCCCGAAGCGGCACACTACTCTCAGGAAGCTTCTCAGGCAGGCACCAAGATAGAAGGTCTGTCTCAGTCTAAGTACGTGGTTACGTCCCCAGCTGTACGCCCACACTAGCGGCTAATCCCGTACCTTAGCACCTGCTAGCCTTTCCCTTCAGTTTAGATTATATATTCCTGAGCAGGTTAATCTGATTTTTAATCTCATTCAATATCTATTACTGCTTCAATCGAGATATATTATCAGGGAACGTAGGACGTCTAGAAGTACGTGATTGTGGGTTAGAAATCGACATCTAAACAATACATGTTTCACTATTCGAGTATCGTAAACAGAATAATCCAATAACGCGTTCTATCTATGCATGAAGCTCGCTGGAAGACCCGTTAGCAAGAGCCTTTAGCTGGTTGGTTTTTCCTTTGTCTCTTTGCCCTCAATCCCCCTTTAGTTCTTTGCCCTTTGAGAGCTTCCAACGACCAGTGAGATGGTTTTTGTGGCAACTCATGTATCACACGCTGCTCAGAAACTCATGTGTCTGTTGTAATTCCACTGCATGATATACTGCCCTTGCGTTGGCGGACCCCACTCCTTCCCTCATGCGTAACCATTGCAGTCTCAGTTGCCTGGGCCTTCTTCTTCTATCTCCGTGGCCGGAAGATGTAGAAGACTAGAGCAAAAATCCAAAGCACAGCGGCGATGGACCCAATACCGACGCTAGCTTTGGCGCTGACAGAGAAGCCACCGGTGTTGGATGGCAAGGCTGCAGGGGTTGGGAAGGCTTCCGATGAGTGAAGACGCGGAGCCCGATGTAGTGCTGTTGCCACAACACCAAGGCATAGCAGTTTCCTCTCTTTGCTCCGCTGGCCGGGTACAGGGTGTCGTTTCGGCTACCATGTCTTCAAGATAGCTAGGCTTTATGTTCCTATTAGCTCCAGTGTTCAAATCAACATAATTTACCCTATACAATGCTGAATTGAATTACTCACCCAGTTAGGACGCACTTCCAACCACTTCCCATCATTCCAATCCTTACTCGTTCGTATGGTACATTCTTCGCGCGGTATTCACCGGCAATGTTACTACCGAGTGGGAACACACACCTTACAGCACAGCAAATGGTGTGGAATCCAATACGGAATATACGGAAAGAAAGAGTTAGGTGGACAGATGCATATGTAGCCATGTGAAAGAACAAAGTATGCTTTGAAGGACTGATAAGTGACAAATGGAGATTTACTGAGGAATAATTTGAAAGGGGGAGCGCGCTTATTCGACGGTTAAGAAGTGGAATATGGGGAAGCATTACGAGGAGGTGTTGCCCATCAGATACAGGTAGTAAGGCCGCATGGGCCCATGTTTACGCACCAGGAGGGTAAAGCCAAATGGCCAGTATATGAACATTCTCAATTCAGCTTGGGATCCAGGATCTGCTGTATAAATTCTTTTCCAGCTTTGTACGCCTTTCATTTGCGGCATACAGACTCTTTAGGTTATAGTCCAGGACTGTAATATGCTGGGTGACAGTAAGTCAACGCCTTGCTGCTATCCGAGTCCGATGTCAGCGCTTACTCCTTGCGTTATAGAACGCGCAAGGTGATAAGGGTGATAAATAGCGCAAAGCAAATAACCTTTCGCCTTATACTCATGCCATACGGGAGCGGTACAGTCTTTTTTTTAGTAAGAGCTGCCATTACCTTCAGGTGTCTCAAAATACACTTCTTGCAAAGATATTGACTATAATCAGATCAGATAGAAATTAAGCATATAAGGGTGTGGTATATCCCCCTTTAGACAATGCTGTGGAGCTGCACATCTCTTGTTATGATGATGGCATTATCTTTGCTCCGCGCAGAGTCCATGTCCCTAATAATGGACGCATCTCCACTTGTAGACCGTAGGAGTGAGCCGACATCCTTTAAAGAAAAGCCATTATGCTCGGGTACTGAGTTACTTGGAGTGTTCGGCTTCTGGCGTAAGTACCTGGCCAACGCTGGCATATTAGGCAAGTTTCCGCACAGTATGCCGGCGCAGACCTCTGCATATCTGCGTTTTCGATTAGAATTCTAAAAAGGTCTTCCGTAGACTATGTTGGCTTACATGCATAGTGCAACGGTGACCAACACATTGTATGACTCGGAGTCTTTTATACGCGGTATGCTATATATAACACGGAGTATGCTTGTGGCACAAGCACTAAATAGTAAATACATTGGATATTGTGGCAATAGCAATAGATGGGACACATACAGTATGCCGATAAGGAACACCACAACCGCGCCAAATTTTCTATTCCAAGATAGGCGCAACTTCCAGATGAAAATAATCGGAGTCAAAAGCATAAGACAATCCGAGGTGAAATTAAAGATACCTCCTATAAGGGTGTACACTGGCTGATTAATGCAATGTCCTTTGACCGTCGGGATCCAGAGCTTCTCCGATGGACTGCACTGGAATATTGAAACAAAGAACACGCCTATGAAGTATCCCATGTTCAAGCAGAGTAAGATCAGCAGTGCGCGTCGTCTTGCGGATCCTGGGATAGGGGTGAATACTCGCATTAATTGAAGGATGATAGAGAGTTTCGTTGCGGCCAGAGTGGGCCCGGCAATGATTTCTACACCCCATATGATCTACGTAAGGTTAAAAATGTTTGTAAATCATGTTGATACTGGTGAATTTCACCTACCTGACCCGTTTTCTGGAGGTTATGTTTGGTAGATGCATGGCCATAAGTCGGAGAGTATCTCAAGGAGAGAAGTCCAAGAGAAGCAAATACGACAGAGCCGCTCTTGTAACAGAGTTAGAGAAACCACTATTTAAGAATGCTTGATTTCACGGAATAATTGGACAACTACGAACCCAAGCGAAACACATTGCCCCTGTTAATGAGGCATCAGCTTGCAGTCTCCGAAGCCGCAGCCATACTTACAATCTTCTAGAGTGAAGCTCTTCAGCACCTTTGCCCGACAGTATACACGAAGTAGAGTCGTAGTAGTAGTTATTAACACTGCGAATGTAGCTAGTCCGATAATGACACGGTAAAGCTGCATATGATGCTCATGCCGCTGTTGTTGATCCGCCATTTTGGAGGGAATAAAACTTGACTGTTGGTGTCGCTGTTGTTATTCGGTGGGAAAACATTGATCTCTTTATGAGCCTTACAATGGGCAAAGGACTTAGGCCCCCACGTCCGTGCAAGTGCATTGATGCTTTATTTATTTATTTATTTATTTATTTATTTATTCGGTTTAACATCCTATACGAGTCAGAGACTATGGGAAGACGAGAAGGATATCCTTCTAGTAAAAAAGAGGGGGGGGTCGCGAGTGGTAATCTAGAGAAATA
>ML993985.1:0-69680 GCA_010093945.1 Delitschia confertaspora ATCC 74209 | reverse complement strand
CTTCAGTCTGATATTCGAGAAATGTAACTGCGACATGCTAGAGCGTGAAGTGTGAAAGAAGGCATGTCAACCTAGCCCACTCTGGTGGATTAACTATCCATCACAACCACTCATCTATTTAAATATGGATTTGTGAATCATTAGTGACATGATCCTACCACAAAATAGATTGGTCAGGTTCTTAGATTTCTCGAGCAATGTAAGCAGAATGAGGTGAAAACTGGGTAGTGAACAGGCTGTATTGTTCTGGTGATCATGTTCTGTGTTCTCCTCAGGTCTAATGAACTGTTGAGTATATATACATGTATTGTGTGCTAAGTCAGCAGCAAGTTGCTCCTACAATATGCAGTCTCGGCTTACAAGCAATGTGTTGTGAAGTTGACACAGTGCTGCTCTACCCGAAGAAAACATTGCTTCACGTTGTGAGATCAGAGTATTACTGTTCGATGAGCCCCTACACTTATAGACCGCGTCAATGGTTTACGATGATGAGTTTTTGTTTCCATTCCTTATCACAACTTACTTCAGCTCTTGGTGAGGGAGCGAATAGCCTCCAAGAACAAGACGGCATTGAAGCACTGCGACAAGAAACGAACACATTGATTTTATTGCATTAATCGCCTTCATGCATTCTAATAGGACGTGATACATGATGAGATCATGCAACGTACGTTAGCGCCAGGACTACGTGACCCTTAACTGGACTTCTTCTCAACGACTCGACGGTTTCTTCAATTACATCGCATCAGACCAGAAAATGATCCTTTCATGGGAAATGTAGTAGTTGCAATGTTGCGCTTCCATTTCTTAACCAACATTGTACGGCATATTACCAAGAACGCGGACCATGGTATCAACATGGCTCATGACGCCTACACCGAGCCCTTCTCCTCCGAAATCCTAAACTAATCAGAATTTCCCAATCATACCCACATGATGCTCAACATCCAGATCCTTCCTAATCTTCTCTGATTTTTCTCCTCCTTCGCCCTAATCCTCTCCAGCGTCTCCTCCTTCTCGCACTCCTCCATCCCCTTACTCCTCACCCTCTCTACCCTCGCGACAACAACCTGTAATACCATCTTCTTGCACATACTCTCCATACCTGCCCCTTCCTGGCAAACCCATCATTCACTCTACCAAAATTCAACGGCCAAAGATCATGCTCTTCATCCTCCTGCACCACGGTGAATCCCTTCCACCCCTCAAATATCAGTCGTCGATCCTGCTTGATACAACCTCATGATCCTGTAAGAGATAGTTTTACTTGATTGCGTACCCCGTATTTTACTTCAGACGTGGAAGAGTCGAGGTAAATCCATGTTGGAATGGCAATCTCGCTGTGTTAGAATCTTCTAGCAAGTCTGCCAAGCCACGTGACAACAACATTACACGTCATATATTATGTCATGCACTTCTATATGCTTCCACTTCTTTTCTAAGTACAATCCTGTAATTACATGATCTCATGTATATATTTGTCACTCCTTTGAGGACATTTCTATCAATCAATTCATTCTTAAGGCAATATTTATGAGCACTTCCGTTCTGCCAAACAAAACCTTCATCAATCCAGTTTAGGAAAGGGGGTGATTCGGGGATTGTGAAGGCGACATCTTCTCCTTTGCGGCCGGCAGAGTTCCAGCACGATCGGTTGGAGGGGTAGGGAGGTATTAACCTGTGAAGGGTGGACTTCATTTAAGGCGAGAGTTTCCGTGACGATACACTTCTAATTTACGAACTTAGGACTCGGTAATAAAGGCTTTAGGTTGGTATCAGTATCCTACCATGTTAATTTTAGCACTCCCCTCGCACCATCCATCATAGCGCTATATGCGTTTTTTTTTTCGGCAGCCGGATTACGAGCTGCAATTTTCGGCTTCTATATTGCTCGTACGGACTTAATTTCTGGCCCTGGTGCACTGCTTCTGTGGTTCCGATTGTACCGGGGCTTACTGAAACTGCTGTGAGAATTCTGAAGACCATGGATTGTTTGGATATAAATAAGGAGACGGAAGAATAAATATACAAATGATGTTGTGGCTTTCTTCTATAGCGGTATCGATAATCTTAAGTTCCTGGACAAGATCAATGTCGTCGATCGCTGGCTGGAGCGGAACAGGTAATCATGGCATTATAGGATCTTGTAGAGGAGAATCCTGGGACGTGATTTGGAAAATTCAGAGATGGGGTTGACTAGCACGTTGGTGTAGGGATTGCGTTGATGATGAAGTTGTGTAAAGATGGCTTTCTTAAAGTCCTGTTCCCACAAGTCAGAATCCTGAACTTATGAGAAACGCGGCAGTCAACCACCATAACCCGACCCCAAATCCGCCGTTTCGAAATATTCGAAGATCATGTCAGGATCGTCAGATCTAATTGTCAATCAAAGTGAATCGTGTCGATCCGGCAACTCAAAATCCATTTAGCACAGCATCCTCACCAGCATGTCTTTGCCGAGCAGAGCTCTATGTTTTAATTTTCCGGGCTGTTGGTTTCGCTTAGTGTATACCAATTCAGGTATAGTATCTGTTCTTAGGTGTTGGATAGATCCAGACGGGATATCGGAGTGGAGGGTTGGAGTGTCATCGATGTGCAATGAGCACAACAGTCCGCGTGGGACTGGACTCTGTTGTTTTCATAAGATGTAGAGGTGTTTGGAAGAGCTTGACGTTGATGAGTGGTGGTGTGCATGATTGCTTTGTCTGGGTTGTAAGAGATATCGATGGGTGTATATGGAGTTCGTTGAGGGAGGAAGAAAACATCGAAGCTGCCCAGCATTTGTCCATTTGTCCCCCTTCACTACAAACCAACCCTCTCGCTATTTCTGGCAAGCTATTCTCCAATCCCGTGGAAGTTGCTTCGGATAAGCCTTCGACGGGTCCTTCCATGCCTATGCCGTGCTGCACACGATAGGTACCTTCTACGCCCAAAAAACACCTAAACCACTCCAACACCATCCGTCAGTCCTGTCTAAGCCCCAAACTTAAAATCTTCCCCTTCTTTTTCCAGAGTAACCTCCTAGAATGGCCCACTATCACCGTCCTCTAATCTCCGATGTCCGCGCCTGCAAGCAATGGTGGGACCATCTTTATGGCATCGTCGAAGCCGGCAAACTCTACGACCTCATCAGGAACCCACAGTACGTGAAAAAAGAAACAATATGTAGGGGTATTCGTCCCCCTCATTACAGAACCCAAACAGGCGCTGCAGGATTTGGAGAAACATCCAGATATGGGTGAGATGAGGGGGAAGTAGAGTTTTAAGTGCCTAAGGGCGGATTTGGTGGATGGGAGCCCATGTTTGCCAGTAGGGCAGAATGGGAGTGGGTGGCTGAATAGGTGATGGGATTCTTCTGTTGGACCCTTGACAGGCGCATTGTCCATATTGATATATTTTCCCTGACAGGAATACGAATCCTCTCTCCCCGCCTTCTTCCCCTCTCAATTTCCCACACCAGACACAGACAAAATCATTCTCTCCACCCTTCAAAAATCAACTCCATTCTAGAATCCCCCCTAAATTCTCCACCTCCACTCGACAAAGCCCAAACCCTCATCCTCTCTGCCCTAGGAAGCACCAACTCCACTCTCCAATCATTAAAAATCTATCTCTCCCGCTCCAACTATATCTCCAAAGCTGTCACCCTTGGTAGCAGCAATGGTAGAGTTAGTAATGATAGTGCAAGTTGGAACGACGGCAACTGGCAAAGGAGACACTAGTTATGCGATTATGGAGGCAGCGTATGAGAAGGCGAAGTAGCTTAAGGAGCGCGGGGCTGATAGGAGCTTTGCGGTGATCTTTGGGCAATTGAGTATGGAACTTAAAAGGAGGCTGGGACTTGAGAATCCAATGCAAGGGATTAGGGCTGAGCATAACGGTAGTTGTTTGATATAAGGAGATGTGTAAGCAGCATGAGGTGAAAACTGGGTAGTCAACGGACTGTATTGTGATAGTAATCATGTTGTGCTTGACCATGAGGTCTAATAAACTGTTAAGTATATATACTTGTATTGTGTACCAAGTCGGCAGTAAGTTGCTCCTACCATATGCGGTCTCAGCTTACAAGATGTAATGATTAAATGAAGTTCGAGGGACTCGGTGAAATATGCATACACCGCTGTACAAGATGATGGTATCAATTCAGGTGATATCCATTTTCTTAGATGTTTGTCGGCGTATCCCTTTTTTACCTTAATGTCTGGAGATGGCTACTTCCGATAATATGAAGACTGTATCTTGGTAGCATTGGAGTAATCTTACGCGCCCTCTGCCGAGAGGATAGATATACAATGATAAAACTAACTTCCGATCTCAAGTCTCTATCATACATGATTTGAACTTGTACGAATTAAGTCAATGATATTCAAAAAATATATTTCATAAGGTTCCTCATTTGCAAGAAATCTTCGGTCCGATAATAAAAGTTGCCAGAACCCTTTTCTTGCCTTTTGTTAGAAGTGACCTCCAGTCCCACTCAATATTTTTATTACCCCAATTCTCGAAACCGCCCCAGGAGTACGACTACTTCTCTTCTTTTTTTTTTTCTTGGTCGTTTTTAGAGAAAACATTGATGGATGGAGTAGAGAGTGAATAGTAGACCGGCCTAGATGTATACTGAGTCGATTGGTACGATTTAGCCATCCGTGTTTCACCGCAACGCAAATCAACCACTTGCAGGCCCCTTCTCTTCCTCCGCACCCTCACCCTTCGCTTCCCTTCTCTCCAACCTCTCCCTCATCGACTTCCCCCAGTAAATCAAACAAATTAACCCAGCAACACACAAAAGTTCCATAAGCGCTAATCCCGTAAAACACCAACCCACTCCCATCCTCCTAACAAGTGGCTCAATAACCGCCGCCGCCACTGCAGCAGCGGGATTTCTGAATAGACTGGCAAGTGCGACAAGAGTAGCCGGTCTCTCCCTAAAACTCTCCGTCAAATAACTAGTCGTGGTGATGAATACCCACGTCATTCCGAAAGCAGCGATGGAGGACGCGATGATGATGCTGGAGACGTGCAGATGGAAGTGGACGAACCATCCATACATCAGGACTCCGGAAAGCGAGACCAAGACACCCGGGATTTGGAGGTGAAGACGATGTTCAGGATGCGGTGGATTTTTGGGATTGGACTTCGTGTAGTAAGCACGATGCAGGTCAGAGATACGGCCGCTGATAAGAGAGCCACTAATTAGGGAGAGCCCTGGTGGAGTAGGTTAGAGCTGGTGCTTGAAAGGCATGCGGTATGAAATAGCAGAGGAAATGGGGTAGTGGAAGACGGAGAGAGCCGTACCTGGGGCTAAATACGCGACACCGACTTCTGTTGTAGAGAAACCGTATTGGTCTTTTAGATACCGAGAAATGGTAACGTTGATTGCGTAGTACGATGCAAATAGGAGAGCGCCATTTATCGACACAACCACAATCGGCGGGTAACGTACGAGTTTTATTAGACCTAGTAGCGTAGGCGGCGGTGCTCTTGGGAAAACATCTCCGTTTACGACAGTCGGTTGTTTGAATAGCGGAACCAAAATAAGCGGCTTATCTTTATACACATGGCCCTTCCCCACGATGGATCTCAGTGTTTCAGGAAGACAGAAGAGGAGGACCAAATATAGTGTGGCGCAGGTCAGTGCTATTCCGCGCAATAATCAGCATCCCTTTCTCATATTCTTAAGATGGAGCATAGGAAATTCACACATACCCAAAAACCCGAAAATCCACCTCCAACTCGCACTCCCCGCAATTGCTCCTCCTAGCAACGGTCCTAAAACGGGACCCAATTGGGGACCTAAAAGCACAACGGACATGGCGCTTGCTCTTCCCTTTGGAGGAATTAGATCCGCTACTGTCCCACTCCCCAGCGATAGTACACTTGCAGCGCCAAACCCCTGGACGATTCTTAGGATAAAGAGTGCGGGGAGATTAGCGGGAAGAGCAGCTAGAAGAATATTGGCGGCCATATATATGAGAAGGGAGATGAGGTATAAAGGTCGCCGGCCGGCGTAGTCAGCGCGGGAAGCCCAGAAGAGTGGCTATCCAACCGTTAGCCATATCCCCATTTTATCTAATGCCTCGATTGCTTTATCCATCCCCAACTAATCTACCGTTTTCAAATTCCTCATCAAACACGACCAAAACTCACCGCAACCGCCAATACCGCCATAAACACAGAAACCGTCGCATTAATTGTCGTCGCACTCGTTCCAAAATCATTTTGAAGAATCGGAAGAGCGGGAAGATAGACTCCTGCTGCTAAGGGACCAAAGAATCCAGCAATCGTAACAATAGTAAGGGTTAAGCGTCGCCGTGCAGGACTGAACGCAGAGTATGCAGCGCCGGAACGGGGTGGACCTTTCGGGGGACCGGTGGATAGCCCATTTGGTATTGATTCTTTGGGGGGCCCTGCAGGTTGTGGTTTTCTGGGGGTTGTGATGGGCTGTAGGCTTTCCTCTGGTAAATTTGATGTTGAGCTCGAAGTGAATGATGCCGCAGCAATAATTGGTATATGTTTCGATTCCATGTTGTAAGAATTAAAAAGAATTAGAGACAAAGAGACAACAAGACAAAACAAGGAGAAAACATCAAATATCACCTCTATTACCTACAAAAATCACTAAGGCCTATCTTCGACCACCACATTGTTAGGATTCTGCACATTAGCAGAGCCAGCAAGGCTAGCCTATGCCTTCATTTCTTTTACACAGTCAGCTTACTAACATCATCAGTCGGGAGTGGCGTAATGGACCGGAATTCGCCCTTTATGCTGGAAATGACACACATTTTATGTTGAATACTAAGCATAGGTGAGAACAGCGTAAGGTTCGCCGGCTGAAATATGACTTACCTCAAGAGTCGGAACGGAAAGCCAAATCTCACCCGATCCGAGTGCGCGTTCTTCTCATCACCGACCACCGAAACGCCAAGTTTACAGATCGTGTCTTAGGCTCAGTAAGTCCGATAAACTCCGCAATTAAAACCAAATAAACATCCAAGTTACCATTCCATTTCTCTCTGTCCCTTCTTTTCTTCGCTGTGTGCTCCTTCAGTTACATAGTGACATTCCTTTTCCCCTCTCCATCCTACACCAACTGTGCTCATCTTTCAACTTAGCCCAGCATGTCCATCCTTTCAACCCTCTCCGCCTACATCTCCCCCTTCCTCAGCCTCACGCCCTACCATATCCTCACCTATTCCACCCTCCTCGGCACCGAACTCTACCAATCCTTCATCATGACAAAAGTGTGCTATCGGGCACTCCCCATGTCTGCATTCACAACTTTACAGAAGAAGGTCTTTCCCATTTACTTCAACACACAATCCCTACTCTTAGTAGTGACAGCCCTTACAGTCCCGCCATATGGGCCGTTATCTCTAGTGACAGATTGGAGGGATCTGATCCCGTTGGGCTTTGCGGGCTTTGTGGCGGGGCTGAACTGGGCAGTATACGGGCCTAGGACCCAGAAGGCTATGGTGGACAGGATTCACCAAGGTACGCGTTTCTGCAAAACCTGGAGGCCGACATAATGTATACGAGTGCAGTCGCTAATTCGTTCGGTCATTCAGAAACCAGGGACGGCACCAAATACAACGACCCAAATATCTCAGAAGAGATGCGCCTTTTAAACCGCGCTTTCTCGCGTCAGCATGCCATGGCTATCCATCTCAATCTCTTGGCAATTTTGGCAACGGTTTGGTACGGGTTCAGACTGGTTTCGAGGTTTAGTCTTGAGGCCAAGAAGTTGCATGACAACTGAGCTCAGAAATGGATGTGAAATTTGAGGACGCTGAACGTGATTGAGGAGAATGTAGGAGTTTAGGGGCTGGAGAGAAGAGAGATGACGAGACAGGATTGGAGATAGCTGCCAAGGAATTGTGTGGCAAGAGACTGAGAGGAAGAGGAAAGAATGGACGACTGTTGTAAAATTTCCATTGCCTGAGCTCAAAGGTAGGAAGTAGCATGGGGTTGCAGATATTGGAGAGGATCTACGTGGCATAAGGGGTATCTCGACTTAGTCTTCAACGGTATCCGAATATCTTGAATATCCAGACGTGTTGTGTTGCTGAGGTAAAATTTGCGGTAAGCGGTGTGAAGCGCTCTATGCACGTATGCGATATCATGATAGGTCGTACTGCTGCTGTTGTGTTAGTGCGTGATCTTTTGCTGCAAGAACCGTTGCGTAGACCCCGCCTTCCAAGCCAACCCTTATAAGGTTATGTGGATATCGAAAATAGGATTAGTAGTTCAAAATGCAGTTGGAAGATGCGGCTGTGAAATATCGAAGTGGGCATGATACGCACTACGATTTGTAATAGTCGATCATGGCCCCAAAACGGCAATACTGTGGAATATTCTGCAAACTGCATTCTCAACATAGCTTCGACCGGGCTCTTAAGCGGGAAGCGGCTGGCAACGCTACCGACAGCCTTACGGGAGCTAGCGGGGAAATGGTAACCATGCGATGCACGTGTGGAACCTGCGTGGAGCACGTTCTGAGGCCGAAAATGGCGTCCCGATGGCGCAGTCAAGACATCTGACCGTAGTAATCTCACACTGTCGAACCCAACATCTTCCTGTTTTCGTAGAATTGGTGCCTTTTGCCCTAGACTGGAACCTCTATATCGTTTTAGTCACATAAGCTAAGAACACGATAAGCAGAGCCAGCCATTCACAGTCATGAATCTTTGGCACCATCATGCCACGGCTATATGACAACAGGGCTGAGATGATGCATTGTTGAACTGACCAGCGGAATAGTAATCATTGACAGACGTTAGCAATGTTGACCCACAGATGGTGGCGTGTAACGACATGAACATCGTTAACCGACCGGGTACAGTAATGCAAGTCAATCTTGACGACGTTCTCATTATGCTTGAGGTGACGGGTACAGTAATGCTGGCTGACATGCTCTACCGAAGATGTCGGTGCTGCCGTTGTAGTTGGGGAAGGCTGAGATGTCGTGTGGAGATGGTACTGACTGTGGGTTTTGAGGCTGTGAGTAATAAAGTTATGATGCTTGTGAAGGCAGGGACGAGATTTAAATACCAGTCTTCCCAATATCTCTGAGAGCCCACAGGCAATTTCGCCAATCCCTTCAAGTATCTGACTGTCTTGAAAGCGTTTTCCGCGGCGATCCCCTTTGTTCCATCTCACTTCAACCGCACTTGACCCTCTCAGATAATACCAACAAATTTCATCTCTCTATCTCTTTCCGCTTCTCTTCTCTTCGCCTACCAAAATGTCTGTAAACTTTACATCCCTCCCTGGCACTCCTTCTGCCAACGATGACCTCCGTTTCTCCCTCCTCGAGCAACGAGTCGAAGTCCTTGTCCAACATCTCACAAAGCTCAGCCGCTCGCCCACAAACTCCATATACGATGGTCAAATCGGCGGAAACATGGGACCAATGTCCATTCCTACAGCTCCTGGCCCCAGCAAGCAAATCGGCCTCGGAGTCTCCAACCTTCATCTGCCCGCCGCAGCTCATCCGAGCACACCTGGAACTGGTATAATTACGCCAGCTCTAACATCTTCTCCGCCCACTGCTCCGGCGACTGGCCCTGGAACACCTTCGATGGAGGTGGAGCAGCTGTTCAATAGCCCTACCGCCAAACTTGCCTTAAAGGTCCTGGATATCATCCAGCGGTACGGGCACAACGCTCAATCTGCTGCTATCCCATGGGCCGGAAAAGTAAAATTTCTTCCCGCCGTGGAATCGTATATCAAGGCTGGCGAACCTATCAAAATGGTTTTGCCGGCGTTTCCGTTCAAAAGCCCAAATCGCGTTGACAAGACATTGGGTCCTTTGCCAGATTTGGGCGAGGAGTTGGCATTGAGGCATTTGGAGGGGTTGTGTGAGAGTATTCAAGCTGTGTATGAGCATGGCGCGAAGGTCGTAATTACCAGCGATGGGCTGGTGTATAATGGTATGTTGCTATAGCCCTAAAGTGAAAAGCAAAACTGACAAGACGAAATAGACTTGATGGGTATCTCAGATGCTGAAGTTTGGGAGTATTCGACCGCTGTTAGGAACATCATCATCGAGAAGGAGCTTAAACATGTCGACACTCTCCGTATTATCGACATCCTCGGCACCCACGACAAGAAAGGCGACGAGCTGACCCGAGAAGAATATCTCATCCACGCCGGTTGCTATCGTCGCGAGCTCGTCGCCATGTACGCCCCCAAAGACTTTGATCCTCGCGATGCAGTTAGGAATGACAAAGACATTTGCTTGACATATAAGGGGTATATCAAGTTCTTGACCAAGGATCTGATGCATAGCAAGCTGTATGAGGAGATGCAGAAGACGAAGAACCCAAAGAAGTTTTATAAAAAAGCGATTGAGGAGTTGGCGTATAAGATGATATATCGTGGAAAGGTGAGCAAAAAAAGCTCTTACCTGTGAATACCTACCTACTAGGATGCTGACTGAATTAGGCATTCGCCGCCGCAATTGCAACCGCCTGCGAGGGCTACGTGCGCCTCTCCATCCACCCGTCCACTGGGGAGACCAAGCTCTCTGTCCCTCTCATCCCTCCCCCAGCCGGTTCTCCCCTGATGACCCCTTGGCACGCCAGCGTTGTCGTCGGCGTCGATGGATCGTTCCGCCTCGCACATGCAGATGAAGTCCGCGAAACGCATGACTTGATCCTCAAAGACGGTAGGCCGTATTACTGGCGTGAGCGATCCGATTTATATGATTTTGGACATCTTAAGGTGGAGTTCGAACATTTATATCCGTGCGGACTCATCATTCGCCCAGCTGCAGGTGCTTCCAAGTCAGTCTCTTTCCGCGAAGTCGATGTATGGAAGATCCGTAAGTTGGCTGAGATGCAATCCCCCGTTGTACTTCGTGGCTTTGAGGAAACCACCGACCGCGACCTCTTCATTAGCCGCGCGTACGAGCTCGGCGATGTGCAGCCCTGGACCTTTGGCGTCCTGCAAGAAGTAAAGGACGCTGGCAGAAACGACAAGCAGGGTAACAACGTCACCTCGTCAGAGGCAATGCCCATGCACTATGATGGCATGTTCAAGTTCGTCCCGCAAAAAGACGAGAATGGGAATCCCATGCTGGATGCGGAGGGGAAGGAAATCAAGTACAACAAACCACCAAAGTTCCAATACTTCACTTGTATTGCCACAGCGCCCAAGGGAAGTGGGTATACCCTTTTTGCTGCCTCCAGACTCTTCTGGAAATATCTTCCTGCGCCATATACTGTGGAACGCCTCGAAAAGGTCCGCTGGCGCATGGACAATGACGGGTTCTGGGATGCCAAGATCAAGGACCTTCCTCTTGTTGTCCGACACCCAGTCCACAACACGCCCTGTATGCGCTGGCACGAGCCCTGGCCGGCGTCCAAGACCAAGTTCTCAACTTGCAAGATCACCATTGAAAACGACTCTCAGGAAATTTGCGATGTTGTGGACTCGCTCCTGTATGACTACCGTGTATGCTTGAGATTCTCGTGGGAGCAGGGCGATATCCTCGTCTCGGATAACGTTGCTATGTTGCACACCAGGTCTGCATTCACTGGAGACTGTGATCGTGAGATGTGGCGTATTCATTTCGATTAGGAGCTATACATAGCTTGGGGGCGTAGTTTGCTTAGAGGAAGGGTGATGTATTTGCGGGTTAACTCGAGTTGCGGAAGATTGATTTCTATTTCGGCGTATGGGGTATCGAAATATGTATCATGCAATAGAATCTCTTTAAGTACAGTTTAGTTCAACGTGCATTATACTAGCAACATCAAAACTTACGTCAACTCCATGCTCTGCCGTCATTGAGTCCTCCAGCGCAGCTATGTCTCCGTACTAGCTGGAGGTCCGCGACCTACTCACCTTCACGTTTCCTGTCTGAAATTGGTGCCAAGATTTCAAGCAGAGAGATACCACATCAAGGCGATATGGTTGCTGTTATATCAGTGAACTTTGGTAGTAATGCAGAGGGGAAAGTTGACGGTGAGGTTTGAGGGCGGGGTCAGCCTCAAAAAATGTGAAAGCACGTGATCCGGATGCGGAAGAAATTAATATCCGCTCCAGTCGTCTCTTCTCATCATCACAATTCACGACAAAGGGGAATTCATCACCACGGGGCCACCCCAAGAAAGCGCAAGTCATATCAATGAAAGATATTAAGACGCTGTGATGCTGTACTATCCTACGATAAAGCGTCACCTGATTCAACTATTTCACTGCGTTTCTTCTCTACCAAGATACATCAGTGCATGCGCGGTGTATCAGCACTTCGTCAACTTCATTCGTAGCATCCTCAACAGAGAGGTGAGAAGTTGGACATATTTAGAGAAAAAGTAGGATATTGCTATATGGGTACTCTTGTTTCCTACAATAGAGTAAATTAACCTTTCATAAGGATGCCTCCTAGGCAGGGTTCATATATCTCAGGAGTTTTCTATTATTTCTCTTCTTATACCTTGTCCCTCTTCCTCTCCCATCTACTTCGCTATTGTTTTTCTCTAATATCATGTAGTATTCACTACTGTCTCTTCCGCTATTTCTCCTATTCATGGCCGTCTAAACTTCACAAAAAGAAAGTATGGTTTCAGTTACTCAAGAAGATACATACATTCTTCTCAATCATACACCTTTCCCGCCTGCAGAGGCACTAAAGACTCAGCATATTCGTCTTCACCAGCCATTTCCCTCTCCAAACCGCCCTTCTCTCCCACCTTCACAAACCAAGTCAAAGCACCCGCAACACTAAAGGATACGGCAATACCCCAAAACACCAATTGAGGCCACCATGCTGTCGTCCAACTGTAGGTCAGACTTGCAGCTGTCGGAGCCACAATTCTCGCCATTGCCTGCAGGAAGCCCAAAGCTCCAAGCAGTTCCCCGGTTTGTGAGGCTGGAAGCAACTTCGTCATACTGGCTTCTGAAGTAGAGAGCCCGATGGCTCCGAGGGCAGCGATAGCTCCGGATAAGGTGAAAAGGGCTCCCGTTGGGGAGATTGCGTACCCGATGTAGCCTAGCATGTCCGATGCGATGGACACACGCAGCAGCAGGATGTCTAAAGTCTCGATTCTTCCGGGAGCATGAGCTTCTTCGGAGGACCTACCGTGGGAATAACCTTGACTATGGCCACTAAAGGTAGATTTTCCGCCGATGTACCGACGCGAAATTTTGATTACAAGCGGGAGGACGGCCACGGTGGCTAGTGTTCGGAAAATGTTGATTGTGGAAAGGAAGATGCCTGATTCTTTGTTACCCCAACTGAATCGAAATTCTGAATACAACATCATGACATTCATGGCACCCATTACAGCACCGAAGAGGATGGTATTCACACTCGCTAGGGCGAGAAGATTGCGTTGCGCTGGCTTGCTGAGCTGGGCGTTGGATGGAGAGAGGATGGTAAGGAGACGCAAAGGGTTGATGCGCCGAATCTTTTCACTCCATGTCCCGCGTGAGGAGCTGCGGAGATAGACCCGGAGCTGGGCAATGAGCGGTCGGGAGCCCTGATTTGAAGATTCGAGACTCTCCGGGACGAGAGCTAGGAGGACGATTGCGAATGCTCGCATGCCCTATATTTGGGTAAGTCCAAAACATATCAAATAGGAAATCCGTTTGCTCACCAGTGCAGTGTAGAATATGAGAAGCGGGTTGCTCTTTCCTTCGCTCATTCCCAAAAATCCACCCGCAACAGGGCCAACTGCCATGCCGAAGAACATACTACCATGGAACCAACCAAGGGCGACATTTCGGTCTTTTAGCTGGGTGCAATCAGCGGCGTATGAAGATGCGAGGGCCATGATGAGGATGAAAGACCCACTACCGTGCCGTTAATGATGAAACTTGCGAAGCTAGAAAAAGAACCCTCACCTAAAACCCTCCAGCACGAACGTCAAATACACCCAATTCAACGCGAGAGCATCAGGGAACCTGGCAATCAACACCATTAGAACTTCCGACGCAAAGAACACAACTGCAGCTGCAGCCAGTATCCGAATACGGCCATATCGATCACTTAATTTGCCCCAGAGTGGTGCTGCAACTGCGCCCAGGATTCCAGCAATTAAATTGCCCCAGAGGTTTAGCATGGTCGCCGCCGATTCGATTTCCTTTGTCGCGCATTGGGGATTGTATTCTCCAATTATTATAACGGAACTAGAAAAATTACCGGTCGTTCCATTCATCGCCATGCCGTCGGTGTGCGTATAACCGCCATGTCTCGGCTCATTTTGCATCGAATCAGCATGCATCGACATGTCTTTTGCCAGTACTCTTCGGCATATAAGGGATATTAAGACATTCATTTTTGGCATCGCGGTTGCACCCATGGCAAGGTTGAAGAGCAGAAAGGTTGGGAGCAGCCATACTACCTGCAGATGTTCAATGATTGGATGAAAAGGAGGTGGATATCAAGGAGTATGTACAGATGGTTTCTGGTACCAGTTCCGTGAAACCTTGGAATTGGAAGTTGGCGGAGCCTCTTCCTCGTCTACCCTCGAGTACGCGTATGCAGCGGTCATGGCCGAAAGCTGCGAAAGAGAAAGAAAAATAAATCGCGGACATGCAACAGAAAGCTGGATCGCCGAAGTGCTGGGGAAAGGACTAGCGGAGAAACGAGAAGAGGTAAGAGAATGCAAGCCAGGAGTAAGAAACGAGCTGAAAAGGAATGCAATTAAGAGAGAAAACCCAACCTCTTGGAAATCCTAAGAATTGACGAAGGTTTCGAAAGATGAGGTAGTGTATTTTGAGGAGCGGAGTATGCTCAAGCTGAGCACGCAGCAAGACTCAGCTCGGAACTGGTAAGTCGCGAGGTTTCGTTGTCCAACTCAGCTTACTGTACAATGCAATTATAAGCCACAAGCTTACGAGTCCACAGAAAAAGCAGCAACAAAACATTGGTACGGCACCGGGATGCAATATTCAACCCGATCCGCTCCTTATGCGCAGCCATCGGACCACCTGTGCGGGCTGTCCCTCAATACACTATCTGCGTATACCACAGACCATCTCACCTTCGTTTGATCCTGCTCGTTCAGTACAAGGCCTAGACAAATCCTAAGACAATGTAGAGTTTGATATTGCTTGGCATGATATTGGTCCTCCCAGGCCTGCTTTTGAAATTGAAGGGATCTGACTCCCTTTTTGGAAAAGGGTGCGTATCCCGGTGGTTCAAATATAAAGTTTAAGCTTAAGCAGATATGCGCGATAAAAAGCAACGACATATATTCGAAGCAAATGATATTTATTAACTAGAGTTCGAGACTATATCACCATCAACCATTGTTACCCCCAAAACGCTCTCTTGGAGTTGTCCGGCTTCTCCGCTCAATGTTTGCATCACTTTTCCGTGTCTAAGCCCACTGGCTCAATGAACACCTTGCAAAATAGAGGCGCCAAGATCCCTCCCTACTCTGCATTAGCATACGACCATTCCATTCAAATTCAGAGATGTTCTTCGTTTGAATATATCCAGCAAAATGAACGAATGCATGTACTTACCGAGGTCAACTTCAACTTGTATCCCGGATCTACATGCCACTTAACTTTTCTCGTCAACTCAAACAAACAGATCTTCATCTCCAACAGCGCATAGCCCTGCCCAAGGCATTTTCTACTATGACTATTAAACGCGATAAAATTTCCCTTCACTGTTTCCTTCCTGAACTTCCCCATAATCTCCTCGGGTGTTGTGCCCCATCTCTCTGGAATGAATTCCCGGGCTGTGGGACCCCAGACTTCGGGAGACGAGTGCACTCCAGGCGCATTCCATCCTACCCAAGTGCCAGCGGGGAGGTTAAGGTTCGAGTTGGGACCATGTGGAGAGATTAAGGTGGATGGGACCAGTGAGACACGGTTTATGAGTTGCGAGACCGGTGGGTAGACGCGCAGAAGCTCGATGATGACAGAGGTTAAATAAGGGAGGGAGTTTAGGAGGGCTTCTGTGGGTTCGGTGGTACCAGTAGCGAGGACTTCGGCACGCAGTTTAGATTGGATGTCCTATTCAGAGGGATATGTTAGCATATTATTGATCTCAGACGCCGGGGTGGTGGGGTGCTGTTGGGAGAGGTTGGTTGATATAATGCGAGGAGTCTCGCTGAGAAGATGTACAAGCCTTCTATTGACCCGCGTAGACGATATGACGATGTGCCATAGGCCAGAAGAATCCTCCGACATGGAGTTTATACGACGGTATCGTGAGACAGTAGGATTGCACCACCATCTTTTGCATCTCGTGTTCCACAACATCTACATTGACAGCTGCGGATACCATTCTCACAGCCGTTCCGCTTCGCCAATAAAAAGGAACACCGCAACTCACCTGATCAACTCCCAACTGCCAAAACATTGAATTCAGTAACTGTTGCGTATTCTCGTGAGCTGTCAAAAACACAATCTTCAAATTATCCCTATACTGTTTCTCCGTCAAGCGCCCATCTTCCAGTGCCCTCTCCAACATATGGACGACCAGCTCGTCTTCCGGTTTCACTGTCTCTCTTTTTTCTTTGCGTTCTAATTTGCGTGGGCGGTTTCTGACAAGGTTGAATAAAAGGTCTTCAAATTCTTGCATTATGGCGAAGGCGGAGCGGCGCGAGCGGAAGAGCCAGGGATACTTGTCTAAGGCGGGGAAGTTAAAGTAGAGGGGTTTGAAGATGGTGCGTTTAATTATTGTTTGCAGGACTTCGATTCGGGTACCGGGATTTTCGAGGCACTGGAAGAAAGTAAGAGGATCGCAAGATATGAAAGGGAGTATTGGAAGTTCAAGAGGAGGAGATAATATCCGGACTCTGTCACGCGAAGGGAACAACTCACCCCAAAGTCAATATCCAAAAAGCTCTCCCCCATAGCCGCAATCGCAAACCTCTGAATCAACGGGTTCACCGCCACTCCCTTTTCCCTATCTTTCTCCTGTGTCTGCAGAAGCAAATCCACAAACCTCCTACTCATCCTCAAAATCGGCCCAACTTCAAAATTTCCCTTCTGCATCCCCGGCTTCATAATCCCCGTATAGAGCTTCCACACCTCGCCATGAGAGTTAATAATATTATCGCCCACAAGGCTCGCAATCACACTCCAGGGGATCTTTTTTTGGCTGCCAGCTTTGGCATAGACGGACTCGTTGCGGAAGATTTGCGTTATGAGGGACGGGGACGTGACGAGGATGTTCCAGCGGCCAGCGAACCAGATTTTTACCGCGCCGTGGGTTTCGAGGGGACGGCGCAGCCAGCGGTCGTAGATTTCGTCTTGCCCCATGGAGGACCAAAGGCCGAGGAGGGAGACGTAGATTGGGACAGAAGGAATGTGTTTGGGGAGGGAGCTGGGGATCTTGATATATTGGTAGAGGAGGGTGGCGCAGACGGCGATAATTCCTGCGAAGTAGCTTATGAATGCCATTTTTTCGGTTGGTGATCGAGTAAAAGATATTGATGTGAGGGCATGCGAAGGGGAAAGATGGGGGGAGATTGATAAATCGGTATGAGGGTGAGTACCCAAAAGTTATGAAGGTAATTGACCTAAATCACGATATAATACGTCTAAGGCAAAATTTTTAAAGAAGATGTGGAACTTCAATTCTTGTATAAGTCGCGCAACTCTTTTCACAGACTTCTCAAATGAAAATCCACTTGATACTATGGCCCTCTGATAATCTAATAGTACTGTAATCATCACTGACTGCGCTGTTGAGTCTGTCAATCTCAGCTCAGTTTCAGATGGAGAGGAGAAAGAAGTGTGTCCATTATGTTAGTAAGATGAGTACAGTGAGTTTAAGCGACAATTTCTGGTAAGCTGACGAGCACTGGGTAATCAGTCGGAGAGTTCAGCCTCTTGAGATCTAGGATGGTGAAAAATCCTTCGGTAAATAGTTCAGCCTCTTGCGGTCTCAGACCATAGGGATCTCTCTGAACCATACTGCAAGATCAGTGGGCTAGTCGTCTTTATCGCTCCGTCCGCGAGTCGTCCGGTGACAGAATCTAGTTACGCAGGAAAATTTGAGGGACCCAACATGAAACCCAGCATATATATCAGTTCAAAAACATCACACAAGAAAGGATTTATCCGACCTATTGCCTTGCAAGGTCTCAGCACCAAATGTACGAGACGTGCCCTATTGTGCTGAGCTAGTGCATTATCCAGCTTGGCAGCTTCTGTAAACTCAAATCTCACCGCCGGACAAGCCCAGTATATATTCCTGGAACCATTCAAAGCTCTGGCCTCAAACACATGGCCCACGGCACCCTTCCTGTTTCGTGTGCATATCCCGATCCCGCACCATGCATTACGCCCCCACAACGCGGGTGTATCCTGGACTTCCATGTGCTTCGAGGACCAAATTCGACATGTACAGAAATCTGTGGGTGATATCCGTTATAGTGTAACTATAGAAGCTGCTTGATTTGTTCCCAAGACTTCAGATGTCCCGCCGTCCTTCTCGGCGGCATCAATGGATGACGGGACCCTTAGGAAGCTTATTGGGCGGACCATGCTATATTAGCATCTGTTATATCTAGGTCCCAGCTAATCCAGGCGGTGAAAACTACAGATTTATACCAGCTTAAGGGCTATTTACTCGTTCGGGTAGGCTGTGCAAAAGTAAGCCCTTATAACACGTGACGTCTTCTGGCTGATAGGATTAGAATTTAGGCGTGCATCTTCGTGCGTCGGGTCAAGGTTATGAACCCCGAGGAACGAACCGAACGTGCGGAAGGGTTCTATTGGTAGCACTATGATTGCTTTTGCTTCATGATGGGCTTGCGGGAACTTTACTTTTCGCTTATATTGGCAGGTTAACTGACCATTTTGCTGGGCAAGGCATAGTCTGTCATCCGCTGTCAAATACGATATCTCGCCTACCTTGGTTTAGCGCTGATAGAAGATGCTTATTCCGGTCTCATCTTCTGTGAGCACGCCATGCAGCAGACAACATCTAGGCACGGCACCGCGCACCAGGTTGAAATATCGCCATTGGTTATGTAACCAAGCCGTTTACTCATGGATTGTATCGTAATACTCAAGAGGGGTCCAGAGAAAGTGCGAGCAATGCGCCGATTGGAATACACTTTTTTTCTCACGTAAGCCCAACAATTGCCCAGCCTCTGGCTGGCGTTTCCCTAGTTCGTCATTCCAGCACATCACATTCTCCCTGGACCCACCGGCTGCCACTTCTCATGGAAGCAGAGTATCTGAAGAACAGCTCTGGAACATGTCAGCTTGTGCACGTTTCGGTGCATGCGGAAACATCTCCCCAGAAAAGGAGGGGTTGCTATGGTCCAAAGAGGCGGAGTTGGTGTGGATGAGAAAGCTTCTTCGACAGTAGCACGGTAATCCTTCGACGCGGGTTGGTTAGTGGGCGTTTTATGGATGCGGCCCTAGGTACTGCTGCTGCAACTAATATAATGCGCTCAAATACCCTCGCTATTCAAATTACTGCAGCGTTGTACCACACCTTGTCCACCTTTGGGAGCAAATCAATATAATCTAGAGAGAACGGAAACATGGCTTCAGAGAACCAACCACCGGTTAAGCGGGGCAGAACGGCCGCTAGTGAACGTGGGTATCTAAGTCCAACCGAAGAATTGTCCCAAGTGGCGAGCCTCGTGGAGAGAAGAAGAGTTCAGAATCGAATTTCGCAGAGGAATTATCGTGAGTGATCCATACTGGCCAACATCGACTCACAATGCTAACCACAAGACTAGGAAACAAAATCAGAACTCGGTTGGAGAAACTAGAAGCTCTTGTAGAATCCAACAAAGCACAAAAGGAGGGTCGTAGCACCTCGTCCGGCACAGTAACTCCTCCTGCTTCCACCACGCACTCTCGTACACCATCCGAGTATAGCACTGCAGCGCCAGGCTCCTACTCCCACTCCCAAACAATACCAAATGACCCGACGAAATCGACACAGCAACAGTTTGACTTCTGCAAATGTATGTTAGAGCCGCAAAGCTTCTTCAACATCAATGGAACGGACTTTGAGCCTATGTGTCAATGTCCACACGCGAAAAGAATACAACAGATAAATCAGCCTTCTGGACAAGGTCATCATGGGCATCTCGACACTCTAACTCCGGTTTCGACTTTCTTAGACACTGACGGGACGGAGCATCTATACGGGACCTTCCCGTCTCCCGAGCCATTACAATGCCCTTCTCCGTCCACAATGCATGTAGATATCCCGAATCCGGAAATCCCCATTACTACATCCATGTCCAATCAAACCACTCTTTCTCCTTCAACTGAGCCCCTCTCAATGCTTACAATCGACCCCACCAGCCGACCCCAATTCCCAAGCCGATTACAATACCCATATCACCTCTCCATGAGCACCACAATGGTCCCAATGGGCTTCGTACCCATACCCAGTAAGCCCCACTACCTTTCACAAAACCTATTTTTCATTTCGGGCAAGAATCTGACCACCCTTAGCGAGCGACTACACAATACAAGACAGTAGCACAGGCCGGGCGAGCCCAATGCAGCCCTACCTCATTCAGGATTCTAGATCGCAGCCCTCGACTCCTCCCGCTGGGCCCATACAGTCCTTCATGTGGGTTCCCACGCCGATTATGATGGTGCCAGTCCAACACCCCATGCATCCGCAGCAGTCTGGGTCCGCACCGGGGTCCGAGGGCGGGAGTTAGTGCGTGAATGGAATTGGTCCGTCTCACAGTGGCCTTCCGGTATAAAATTCGGAAATGGTGTCTCGGTTTATCATTGAAAACTCAAGGATGACATGGTTTGATTTGATTGGGAAGAGATTCATAGTTATACCTACATTTACAATGTCCATACCCGCTCGCGTGGAAAAGGGACACAGTTTTTACGAGGCAGCTTTGTTTCGTCTCACTTTATCCTTACATCCGTTTTCTATAATAATCCCTTTCACACGGAAGAGGAATCAAGACGGCTGGCTATTACGAGTTAGCGACAATCCTTCTCGTTCTAGAACAGCCATAAGAACTAAAACAGGGCGCCAAGTAAATTCATGGATGCAATGTAAGATACTGCTTAGTGCCTGAATATCGACACTAAGCAGATCCTCCAAAGTGCCTAGCCAATAAGGAGAGCCTTACGGTGCCCGCATATCACTGGGATGTCCCGCGTCTTCTTACTCGCGTCTGACTTGAAGTTCAAGATCGCTTATGGCACGATGTGCTTACTGAATTTTGCAATGTTAGGCTCAGGCTTAACCGGTAGGATTTGCAGCTACCTTTTCCAAAGCTCTTTCATTAACTTCCTGTTGTTAGGCCGGTACTTACCACTGGGTGCGCATACTCAGGTTCAGCGAAGGCAACCTCGAGATGTTTCTTGTCTTCTTCAACGCCTAATTAATCTATTGGGCTCTACTTTGGACCCTCAGGTATAATCATCTGGCTAATCTCCACTCAGTTGCGATGAAAGTATTCAAGTGAAGCGTAGTTGATCACCAAGTGTATATCATACTTGGTACGCAATTGTCATACCCTTCGCTTGAACTCAAATGAGAAGCTCCCCTACTATGTGACAATAAATTCTCTTAAATTCATAAAAGCAGAACATATAAGATCTCAGGTGATAGAATTATCCTAGTTTCTGTCTAAGTGGCAAAGTTACGTAAGCTGGTTGGTGAAAACGCCCCGGCAAAAAAGTTACTGTCTAAGCTTCGACGAACAAATTCTGTGCTAGCGTCTTTCTTCTAGCCTTTAAAGTTAGTAGTGGATTGATTCCTCTCACTTACGAACCATTACCACTCACAGCTGGAACCATACAAAATACCGCATCCATCATAACTCCACAAAAAAACAAGTGCAATATGTATGTATATCCTCCTAATCCTATCTATAATGTAAAAACTGTGCACCTTCACACTGACCTTCGCCAACAACGGCGTCCATCAATTAAGCCGTAAGTCTTACCAAATCTTGAAATGCCGTCGAGAACGAACTATAGTATGCATCTGTCTCTTTCACTGTCGTAATAAAATAATGTCCCGCCATCTCACTCAGGGAATCCACAACCCACTCTAACAACTTTGTGCTCGATTCCGGCAGCGAATGCACCATAACCGCCAACTTGGACCTCCGCACTTTCAGCTTTCGCAACTGGTCGAAGTTGTCTTTAGAAACCCATTTCTCGAAGGTCTGCTCGAAGACGACGGTGATATCAGCGAGGTTGAGGTAAGTGTTTGCGGTATTGGCGGTAGTGGTTAGGGGCGCAAGCGGGATGTTACCGGGGTTATGGACTATCTGGTTTAGTATCCGTCTTCCTCCACTGGAATTAAAATAAAGCAGTCTTGAGTACTTACCAACAAACTGATCCCTAAAACTCGTTGCATTCCTCACCACCCCCGCTGCCCTCTGCAAATACCTATACTTCTTATCTGAATAATCCGTCGGCGTCTCATCAAAGAAAATCCCATCAACCCGCAGTTTCGTATTATTCGAATGCTTCCCCCACTCCGCATACGTCTGTACCTCCTCCAGCACTTCCTCAATTGCTTTATTTGTATAGTTGGTGGCTACGTACCCAAGCGTGCGGATGTTGCGATAGGTTTTGAGTTTTGGGATCTCGGACTGGTAGTATTGGTCTGGCAGATTGCCGGTGCAGGAGCCGGAGCATGGGTTTATGATTACGGTGAAGTCGACGGAAGGATGCTTTTTCGCTCTTGGGGAGAGGGTCAGTTGTAGGAAGGACAATAGGGAGAATGTGTTGGACTTACGCCGTGTAGAGAGGGTCCCATTGTCCGGGCCAAGGATAGACGTAAAGGGGAAGGATAACCGACATGGTTCACTTTAAACTGGAAAGGCGATCTGCTTTTTTTAAAGATTGAATTTGCTTGTTGAAATAAAGCTTAACAGTTCGTTACAGCTTTTCGAAGCGAAAGAATTATGTAGTCAGTACAATGACCAAAACGAGGTTCAGTCAGTCGCTAGAGCAATATCTAGAGGTCAACAAGAGAAACAGGTACTTCAATTAGCGTGCATGCCGCTCTAAATCTACCCCCTTATCTCCTGTCCATCAGGGACGTCATACCATTAAATATAAAAAAGGCTTGCGCGGCGGCAGTTTTCTAGAATCTTAGAAATACTATAATCCGGGGTAAAGGAAATTTATTGGGCATTGTGATTGGTAAGTTTTTGAGAATTGCCGGAATGCATATTGAGATACTGGGGTTGTAAATGAACCGTGTCTATATTCCATGTCCACGACCACAACCAATGTTTCGGCAACAAAATGGTGATGATAACTCAACGGGCACAACATCTACGTCTCGTGGAGTCAATTAAGTTGCCCATTAGTTGTGCCCAAGGATTCGGCATCTTGGCATCGAATGTACCTTGAATGAAAACAGGACGTTCGCGACCTTCTTGTAACAATAATGTAAATGTTGGGAACAATATGTCAACCATTTAAGATATCGGTGGCAATGTTAGTGAAACCTGCAGAGCTCCGTATGTTAGAGCAACCACTGCGCGACGACTCACCCAGCAAGACCGCCTCAAGGCCTTGGACTTACTTTCATGATAAGAATACTTTGATGTTTTGTTACGTCCTAGAATCTTCTATAACTTCTTTACTTCTTGTCTTACGTCTACCATATACTCCTTTTAGCTATACTATCTCCACCCTCCTTTACCCCTTGAGATTTTGGCTCATGTATATATACGAGAGCTTCTGCTCCTGCTATAAGCTCTCCAGAATGCAATCACATCTACTGGCAAATCCTCTCATGCTGCACTCCTCTCATGCTGCACTCCTCTCATGCTGCACTCCTCTCATGCTGCACTCCTCTCATGCTGCACTCCTCTCATGCTGCACTCTCACTCAAGACCCCATAACTCAACATGTTTAACTACTCTATCTCACGAAGCTGGTCTATCAATTAATGGTCAATAATCTACTCCTAATTCAATATATAATACATAGTTCAAGATCAAAACCTCAATAAAAAAACTTCATTAAAAACTTCACCAGACGAGTGATAAAAATAGCAGCAACAAATAGCAATGAATACAGGTAGGTAAGTTGCTTAATTTCCAATAAAATAAACCCGCTGGAGCATCTCCTATTCAAGCCACAACTACCGTAGAGAACTCATCGTCCACACCGAATGATAAGGCGCCCGGCTAGGACTCGAACTCGCGGCGTCTGGACTAGGGCTTCCCGATGTGGTAAACTCCAGTACCGCATCATTTAATCGCCTGCTTTGTTAATTTTAAGAGCTTTCAAGAATATGAAAATATGTGCGTGGTGTCAAGATGGGGGATGACATTTATTTCGACCATTTCGGAGACCCTCCCTCGTGGTTTTGTGCTTCAAACTTCTTATCCCGACAGTCTTCCTTCCCTCAACCAGCCGTTTCTCAAGTCGCGTAGTTATTTGACAATTCTCTTCCAAAATCCGATATTCCTCAACTTATAATCTCACATAACCATTCCAGGAAGAGTCGACAACCCTTACGGACGTGTTAGATGATACAACTTATCAGTATTTAGAAGAGCAAGATTGCACTTACACCCCTCCACATCCTCCTTCACCGAGTTCTGAACCGCACACTTATTCGCCTCCGCAAAGCTCTGAGTCTTCAATGTACTGCACGTCGCGCCGAAACAACTGCCCTCTATTGATTTTTGCAAAACATCGCCTTTCCAGCCGAAAACGTAGTCGCCGTGTTGGCCGAATCCGGTGCTATTCCAAAATCAGAACTCACTATAAAATTTTCCGTTTGAGGTCGGAAGTTGGAGGGGAGTGAAATGGATTCGTGTACCTATCCCCCGTACTAAACACAAACGGCTGTGTCCCATCCGTAGGCCACAAACTCTTGTCGTTGAACGAAGACGTGTCCCATACGACCTCAAACATCAACTGTGGAAGCTTAATGGGGTGTGTAGAGGGGCATGGTCCGCTATTCTCAAAGGTTCCGCTTGCAGGGTATGAGACGTGAGAAGTGTGGTCTGGACTGTCAAGGTTTTTGCCGTCCCAGCAACTAAATTACCAGCTGTCAGCCCTCTCCAAATCCAACTGCGGAGACCTTTGGAATATCTGAAAAGGAAATTCATACGTCGGAAATCTTATCGTGGTCCGTATTCCCCCGGGACATGCTTTCCTAGGTAAATCGACAGTATCCACCTTGTTATCTGAACACGGCGCCCCAGTGTCACCGCCGAAATTCTTCGCGTTGTAGCAACGGTAGCAGCTACCGTTCCATTTATTGATGCCGCCTTTCGTGCGTTGGGAGGCGTCACCAGCGAGCATGCGGAAGCCCTTTTGTTTCTATTAGAGAGGAATCAAATGGGAAAGGGCGGCAGCATTCGGTTGTACTTGGTCAGGGATTTCTCTGGAATGTAGAATGGGGCTTACTGGCTTGAATGCTGTGACTTTGGAGTTGTCGTACGGAGCAGTGTAATACACTGTCATTCCCTGGACCTCACCATCCAGATAACGGTTAGGAATCTGAGGGACGCGTTTGTACGTGCCGTTACCTATTTAAGCCGACGTCAATTTTGAAGAAGTTGATTCTTATTCTGGAAGACGGAGAGCATACGGGCTTTGAAATACAAGTTCGCGGTCCAGTAGTTGGAGAGATCTTCACTGAAACTGCACGATGTGCAGTTAGCGATCTGGGAGACGTCGGACTGCGGAATCAGGGAGTTGAAGGCGTTCTTTTTCTGTCAGCTGTGAAGAATAAGGAATAGGAATGATATATACTCCTCCGACGATCTGGAGAGATGTTAGTAAACATGGTGGGTCTTGGTAATGAATAGGGAGTTAGGCAGATAGTTACTTGGTGGACATGTGGAGACGGGTTAACTGAGGGGTTTACGAGGCTAGAAAGGCTTGTTAGAAATGAGATTGAGTGGGTTATGGAAGTGCTTACGGATCAAGACGTTCAATCACGATGTTTGAGCATCCGAACCGTAAAACGGCGTTTGCACGGATGGTCTGCGCCAGCAACGCAACGGTTAGGATTGGTGTCAACATTTTGAGGAGACGAGATGACTGGCAAACTCTATCGGGCCAGGAACTCAAGTACGAACGAAGAAAAGGTTTAAGTCGCATAAGAGAACATATTTAAAACTTGATGGTCGCCATAAAGTCGAAGATCGTGGTGAGGTTAATGAAATCTTGGTCCGGCACATAACTGCCGGTACTCTATTAATCAATCTAGCGAATCAAAACTTCATGGAGCATCTTCCACAGCTAGGGCCATATTTGAAGCAATATAGCTCCCCCTAGGTATCTACCGAAAGCATAATCATGAGAACATCTTGTTCGTCACGCTTCAAGTGTGTCGCAAATCCCACGGCGTTACTACGCGACCCCATGTGGATAATACATTTCCAGAGATAGCCATGGGCCGGCAAAACATATTGTCGAACGAATTTGGAAGTAACTTTGGTGGAGGAAATTCAGGCGGACTGATCATATTGTTACATCAAGAGCTAATGATCTAAGTTATCAAGTCAAGGTTCAACGGTGTATAGTCGCGGTATAGCGCGCTTTTGCATCTTTTACTTTACCACTCAGACATCAACTCCTGGCCATCATACTACATGAGTGATACCTATCACTGATAAAATTCTCTTAGGTTTCCTTAATTATTGTTCTACTGTCCCGTGATATCCACATCAATAGTACGGGCCATTCTTTCCAATAATCCTCCAGCGACATTACACAATATCTTTCAAAAAGAGCCCTATCGGCATACATGTCTGTAAGCTGAGACGGCATATGGTAGGAGCAAACTTGCTGCTGACTTAGCACACAATACATGTATATATACTCAACAGTTCATTAGACCTGAGGACAAGACAGAACATGATCACCAGGACAATACAGCCTGTTGACTACCCAGTTTTTACCTCATTCTGCTTACAATGTCACTTTGCAAGCCGTTTAGCACGGTATACATCGTGATAGAAAGTATTGAAGCCAACGTTCGTGCTTTCCCTTCCCACAGAGCTCATCGAAAGCGTTGTGTTTCGAAAAGGCGTCAGACTACAAAACTTTGTCCTTATGCAACTTGAATACGCATGAAATTGCGACATAACATCTCCCACTGTCATAGTGCAACCATCGGACCGCCTCAGCGCTAAGTTATCTGTCTGTTCAAAGTCCATGGTCCGAAAGAATTTCATCATGTAGTCGACTCCAAGACCGATTAATCCCAAGACAACTATATAGAAGCTTCTGTGACAAGCAGATATATTCAAAGAGCTTGACTTTCTCAATTATGCATGACTTGCACGTTGGCTTCTGTGGGAGGTTTGTGAGAACTCCTGATTGGAATTCCCTTTCCCGCACACGTGACCGCAACTACCTTACCTGTTTAAGTCATAGCAATGACCTCTTCTCGATAAAACTCTTGTCCTCCCCTCAGTAATTAAGGCCAGGCTTCTCCCAAAGTAATAAAAACCATGCGTTCCTTCACTATCCTGAACAACAACTTCCGAGTCCAAAACCGGCCAGCGGACACCGTCGATTGCATCCGAATTCATCTCCGTGGTTATCCACTCTAGAGTCATGTCTATTATAGAAACATCGGTAGTAGCCCATAACTGCCATTTCGGTAGGACGTGTGATTGAGGGAGATGATGAAGAGCGTGCATCACAGTTCAGAAGATGTGAGGCTCAACTGAGCTGTAAACTAAGTTTCCTAATCATGTCAAAGGTCACTCTAGTCTTCCACATCGTCGTATATTTGAAGTCTGCTGATATTTAAGAGCCTCAGGAGTGTTTCCAGATTCAGAAGTCTTAAGAGGAAGCAAATAAATTTTCCTATACTCAAAGATTTAATCGGAGCTGTTACAGTTGTGTCCGGTTCAACTTGAAATCCTCCGCCGTTTACAGTCATTAACCGCTTTACCCTTCCGTCAGTACCGGTATACTACCATATGAGTCTCTAAAAGACGAATGGTCCCAGCCCCAGGCCAAAATAGTTATTTTATAAATCAATTTGTCTCTACTAGAGACGCATAAATGTAGAGCAAAAGACTAGAACTGCCCATGTGTACTTGACGTAGGTACATAATTATAGCGGTTGCTGACTTGGCCCTCAGTGAACAGGGGCACTGGGCGGCTCGACAATAATGTCTAATTGGGAGCATATCACCTCAGTATTCCAGGACTCTTCACTATCATTTAGTCAGTTAACACTACCGTATTGGCAGAAGAAGTACATCAGAAACATGCTCTTAACCAATTCTTCAAATTGCAGGCATTCACAACGCCGGCAAAGCTACAAAGTTAAACCGTTGAAGCTCGAAGAATCTTTGCATCGATCTCGAATAGAGAAATGCAGGGACGCTTACACATATCTTTCTCGGAGAAATAGTCGTCACCGTTGATTCGATACTCGGAGCTTTTATGATGTTACCAGATGGGCCAGAATGAGAATACATCCAATAGTCAGGACTTATATACTGTATTCCTTTAAATAATTTGATCGTTAGTACTTTTGTGAATTCTCTAGATGAATCTATGGCAAAAAATCTTCGAGGCGTCAAAAGCAAGAACACCGAAGTTCTTCCCCTTTCCTTGATGGCTCTTGCCAGTATGTCACTGAGCCCGTTCATCTCCTCCTCTTTGTAATACTATCATAACGCCAAATTGTCTTTGTCTACTTCGATACCATCCTCGCAGCCGAGAATGCTCCCATTCCGTGCAGCACTGCGGACGATATCTCCTCTCTCGTGAAGCACGCTGGAGCATGGCCCACGCTTCTCCCCAATAACTGGGTTAGTCTCCCGCTCTCCGTCCGCAAACTCCCCCTTTCGGCCTACATTCTGTTTCCAGGTCGTCTACTCCCAAACAGGAGGTACATGCGGCGATTCATACAGCGGTCCCGTGGTCTCTACTTTGATTACCATCGGTATGAGTTATCGCAAAGCATGCCGAATCATCCTGTTTTATTCACACACTGGGCAAAACATGGTTTCTGAGAGAGGTTATAACTGCTGGTACTCTCTTATTCATCTGGATTCACTGTAGTCTTTCATAGGCTATCGTCAAAGTCACTGGCTATTTCGATTATGAGCAGCTCGCCGATGCAGTTAGCAATTTTGGGTGAGTCTGTATCAGGGGTAGTTCCAAAGTATGATGTAAGTGTTGATTCTTCTAAAGCTGTTGCGGAGCTCTCTCTTTGAGAGGGCTCGCTCTATGCTACTGACTAATCTGCTAACCAATATACAATCTAATCTCTCTGATAAACTCACGTGCTTATAGCACATGACTATACATAAGTGTGTGTAGGCTTTGCCCGCAACAGTCTAAAATTCATTGTCTTCACTGGACTGAGTGCTGACTAGTCATACGGATACATGACAACGATGCTCCCCTTTAACTTTCTCGAAGGTACCGCCGCCAGTGTCGCTCCTGTGGTCGTTAACGTTATGGCCAGCTACTGGCACATCGGCCAAGTCGAAGCAAATTACAATCCCACACGTGTCTGGGCCAAGCGCGATGTCAGCTTTACTGAGCATCGCAAGACAGCTCCAGCAGTCATCGAGAAGCGAGCCGGCCAGAGTTTCTATAAGTACTCCACTGACTCAAGTGGCAAAGTGGATAGGTATGGTGAATAATGTGCTCAAAACTACGTCCTGCGAGTTGCACACATAGATGGAAGCAAAGGTATCCGGATGGATGGAAAATCTTCCAATGTCTTTCTGGGTGAAAGGGTAGTCCGGTAGATGGAAGGTTGGTTGGAGAGTGGAGACGGTAGAGGGTTCCTACTTGCTGTGTAGAGCTCTGGAGTCGCTTGGATGTGACAAGTATGGATTTCTTTTGCTGAGTTTTATCTAAGGCGTTTTAGAAAATTCTTTGACAGAGAATGAATGATCATCTTTACGGCAAACTCTCTACTACTGAGTAATTCTTCTACGTTATTTCATACTTTCATATAGGATGAAGAGGCGGGTAGCTTAGAGAAAGTGGCCGATCAGATAGGGGATAGTACGCGTCACGATGAATTCTCCAACCCCTGAATATCGCCACCATGGCGTCCATTCACTGGGATGAATCAGGAAAATGCAATACTACTAAAAGATCGAAGTCCTAAGAATACTATATAAAGCAACTAATAACAGCCCAACCTACTCTTACTCCCATTATAAGTCAAACTCCACACTGCATTTCTTCAGTCCAAGAATTCCACAGCTAACAACCACCGCTCGGTTTGCCATATTCCACACCGCCTGTATAAGAGATAGCTGGCAACAAACTTGTCGACGCGAACACCGGCCCATTTCTTTCCGGAAAGACAGTCGAAAAATGTCACCGGGGAGAGGCTGGAAAAACTACCTTTCGAAAGCATTGTTAACGCAGTCGGGACAGGAAGATATTTGGTGGTACACGGCTTGCATTAAGTAATAGATCTTTTTGTTGTAGCAAAAATAGGTTTGAGCAGCGGTGTCTGCGCTGAAAAGTCATTTCACTTTTCAGCGATTTTACTGCTATCGTTGCAGTCCCCTTCGGCTTCTAGGATCATCGGATAAAGCTTCCAAGCCGACTTTCCTTCCAAGCCGTGGCAATCAGCTGCGCGTATACGATAGCCTCATGCTTTTTTGCGAATTTAAAAGACTGAGGCTTTCGGGATGTAATTGAAACCATACTCCGATGGGCTTAGTGAGTTAATTCAAAGCACCGACTCTGTCGGAGAAAATGTAGTGGGCGTATTGGTAAAGTGTTTCGAGCCAGGTTTCGATGGTTATACTCATAGCTTCAATGAGGCTGTTTTGGGCTCTTAGGGCCTCTTTTACGTGGTGTGCATGTCCTTTGCAATGCCGACACTGATGCCGGTTTATCCTATGGTTCCGTTCTTCATAGTTCCTCATGGGTCGGATGCTGTAAGCAGAATGAGGTGAATACTGTGTAGCCAACAGGCTGTATTGTCCTGGTGATCATGTCCTGTCTTGTCCTCAGGGCTAATGAACTGTTGAGTATATATACATATATTGTGTGCTGAGTCAGCAGCAAGTTGCTCCTACCATATGCCGTCTCGGCTTACAGATGCTTCAACTATTATTTTACTAACTACAGAAGAATTCAGTAAAGAAATTAGAATAGTGAGTCAATAGCCATAACTTTGTACTGAGTATATACACTTCCAAACCCCGTTGAATAGCTAAGACCGAGAAGAATGACGACAAGATCGAAGCCCATCATTGAATTTTGTGGTGAAAGTTGAAGTAAACAACCAGATCTAGCTTTGTATATTACTTTGGGATTGGAGAAGGGTAGCATTGAGCTCCGGAAAGATTTGGAGCTGAGAGTGTGTTTCCGGTATCAAGGTATTTCACCGCATTGGAGGACTGTGAGGTGCATTAGTCATGCCTTTGGGCTTGCATGTCTTCTTTGCCTATTCAGCAGGGGATTTCTGACAAGGAGCAGATGAAATTGCGGTAGTACAATGGATTGCGGCTGCGAAAACGATATTACGGTGTAACAAGATGGATGGGTGGCGGTAGCGACAAGACTGAATATGATTGGGAGGTGTGATGGAAAGTTGAAACTTGATCCGTTTGGCGATCCTTAGTTTCCTAGTAACTGCATCGTCTTTAATAGCTGTTCGGCCTCTATTAGTATGCAATCGAATTCTTATCCGGACGTTTCCGACTCATTCGTTTCCAATAATTGCTGACGACAAACTTAGAAAGTTGATAATGGCTTCCCCACCTCTTGTGGCAAATGGGCGCTGCGTCCAAATAACAGTAACAGAGTGATACGAGTATATATGCGTCTGCTCTACAGAATATAACGACTCCCCATTTTAATCGAGAACGGAGCGGTTGTGAGGCTCAGGGAGAATCTTCAAGTCTCAAAATTACCTCCGCCCCCAACACTATTAGCAAAGTCCACTATCTTGAACATATTGCTAGATACGTGGAATGCGCATCTTGATCCGGAATTGAAGAGACAAGGTGAGCTGTTAAGAGTGTTTACCAGTACTGAGTTGAAAATAACCTGGTACAGGATGATCTGCAGTCGATAAGGGAGAAGTCTTTCGAGAAAAAGCACCCCAATATACTGTATAGACAGGCAGACCAACATCGGAAAGGCTTTCTCACTGTGAAATAAGGACAATCCTGCCGCCACATACTCCTTCAAATTGATAGAGGATCTCGAACATTTCGAACCTCATGTATTGCTTCGATGCGTATGCGGGGCGTCAATACCAATTAATATAGCCATGCGTTCCTGCGTCGCACAGGGATATTAGAAAGACGATTTACCATATTGACGACGGTATCCCTGAGCATTCCTTAATTGGCATTATATGAGGTCGCATTCCCAACTCCTCTGCAATGAAACATTAATCGAATAATCAAATCCTTTAAAGCCTCCAATGCTTCATTGAACCTCCGCTTCATTCCTTCCAACAATACCTATCCAGAAAAAACTCGCATTCCAACACCAGCCAGAAAATCAATAGTCACAATGCTCTTGCAAGTACTATCCCTCCTCCTCCTCCTCACCACCATCTCTACATCCGCCCCCGCCGGCTCAAAGCATAACATCTACCTTACGCGCTGCGAACCTGACGGATGCCCCATCGGCATCTGCGATCCCGGTGAATTCACCCTAACAGCCGCAACCCTCTTCCGCAACGGGCCCGTGACCCCCACAACCGGTTCGCGGGTCTCCACTCCCGATGCCATCGGCAAGCTCTCCGGCTACAATCCCGGCTTTGAAGGGTCCTCAACGAAGAGTGTCCGTCTGGGCCGGGATGGCACGTTCAGCTGGAATATTACAACAGGAAGCAATAAGTTGACGAAGGGGGCCTTAGTGGGAGATGGGGCCTTGGGGACGGAACCGTTTGCTTGTTTTAGGGATGGGAGTACCAAGTTTGCGATTAGGGAAGACGGAGATCGGTATAGCTGTACAGCGGAGTATTGGTGTGGGAGTTTGGATGTAAGTGCACTGGCGACGGCGGTGTAAAATGACACAGAAAAGGCCAACTGTAGTCAAGGAATGACGGAACTATGTTTGAGTTTTAGTCGTATGTCATATAAAGTAGCATAGCAGGATTTTAGTAGTGATATGCATTTGTACCGTGACGTAAACAGCTTTCTGATTTACTTAAAAGAATTGGGCGATGTTATCGTTCGACCCGAAAGTTGAGAAATGAGAGTGTAAAAATTGCTGAGAAGAGAGAGTTGGCTGAGCATATATGAGTAATAAGTTCCAGCAGGCCCTTTCTTAGTTAAGATTCTTGTTCTTTTTGAGGAAAGGTTGGGATGAAATTTTCAAGGACTATATTGTCTTTGTCGATGACTCTAAGCTTGAGCCTTTTATTCCGTAACCGCCATCCTCTTCCAGACTTGTGTCCATTACAAGTCCACCACAAATTTGGCATTCACAACAACCTCCATCTTAACATCCTCCGGCTCAAACTGCAGTTCTTCTCTCACAGCTCTCCGACCTCTCTGCCCTTTCCCAACATGCAAATGCGGTCTGGTGCTTTGCGCATAATATCTTTCCTCACTAACAGTGACCGGCCTCACTCTTTTCTTCAGCTCCTCTTCCGCTTCAATCCCGGCAAAAACTTCAGCATGATCCCTTGCTTTTTGAATTGCCTCTATCGCTGCTTTCTTTCTAGCGCCTCCCTTGATCGCTTCAAGCGTTATATCCGTCAACGACCACGTGATATCGGATATCCTCACATGATCCATAGCGGAGAATTGTGTTGCGATGGTGTTGAGGGCCGCAAAGTCCTGGAATTTAATTGTGAATGCTACGCGGGCGGAGTAGAGAGGTCCACCGGCAGTGGAAGTACTACCGTCCTGTTCGCGGATGCAAGGAGGTGCGTACTTGCTTGTGTCCATAGTGCTCATAGAGTAATGGACGATGGCTGCGTCGGCGCTGGTGCAGCCGGTGTTTTCATCCTTGGAACAAAGTGGTAAGATGACATCGCGAATAGTGTTCGCAGTGGCGGTGACGACGGCGGAGGCTTCAGCGGGTGTGGTGACTTCTGGTGATGCTGCGGTCAGAGATAGGAGGGCACGCTCGGCCGGCCGGATAGTGCTACCCGTGCCCCTGACGCTGATTTCGAGTTGAGACATTTCGGCTGTTGATGCGGGATTTAAAGACAGTATAGATGGTCATGCGAATTAATTTCAGAAGGGGGAATACGGTTTGAATATATATAGGATGGTGAGCAGAATAGGCAGCATGTGCTTGGTGCCTGGAGGGCTGCCGAAATGCTGCCTGAAATGCTACCTGAAATGCTACCTGAAAATCGGCTTGGTCATGAACTCAGTGCTCTCCGCTGTATGCAATGCTTGACTCTACTCTGTGCGGGAGCCTGCGATCAGAAACTCGGATCTCCATTCTGTAAATGGATCAGCCCTAAGCGAATTACCCGTTATTATTTTGCTTAGAGGTCGTTCATGATTCAGGATTCAAGCTCTCATTACCATAATAGTAAGTCGACCTACTTTACAAGTAGTTTACGGTAGATTCGTAGCTGTAAGCTGGTCAGAAGGATGCCATACTTTTCCAATTAGTATATCCAGCCTATAGTTGTTCAACCAACTATGGTTAATTTTAAAAGATAGAGCTGGTTTATTTCTTGTTGGACATTAAGAGAGGCTTGGTAATATGCAGGGATCTGAGGGAGATATATAGCAGGGCGGTATTCACCAGAACAGACTTAAGCGGTGATATTGTAAGCCTGAAGTGAGAGAGAGGTGATGTGGATCGAAAATATATGTATTGTGTGTATGGTAGGGCATTGGGCTGTCCTCTTGTCTTGTCGATTATGAGTATTAGGGGTAGTTCTAAAGTGTGATGTAAGTATTGATTCTTCTGAAGCTGGTGCGGAGCTCTCTCTTTAAGGAGAGGGCTCGCTCTATGCTACTGACTAATCTGCTAACTAATATACAATCTAATCTCTGATAAGCTCATGTGCCTATAGAACATGACTATACATGAACTATAAGTGTGTAGGCTTTGCCTGCAACAATGAGGAGTATTTGTAAGTCGAGACGGCATATGGTAGGAGCAACTTGCTGCTGACTCAGCACACAATACATGTATATATACTCAACAGTTCATTAGATCTGAGGCAACACAGAAGTGATCACCAGGACAATACAGCCTGTTGACTACCCAGTTTTCACCTCATTCTGCTTACAGTATTAAATACATGAACAGGGAGCCAAGGCTCATGAACCTTTCAGTCCAACAAATATATTTTCCTTAACGGTACCTGTAAGCAGCATGAGGTGAAAACTGGGTAGTCAACAGGCTGTATTGTCCTGGTGACCTATTCTGTGTTCTCAGGTCTAATGAACTGTTGAGTATATATACATGTATTGTGTGCTGAGTCAGCAGCAAGTTGCTCCTACCATATGTCGTCTCGGCTTACAGTACCAGTAGCCCATGATTTATATTCATAAAAACTCTCCCTCATCACTTTACATCACAGTTTCCAGCACAATTTTGCATTATTGGCTTTTTATCACTGTTCATTCACTCCCAATTAAGTTGTTGAGCACAGGCAAGGAGAGGAGCGAATTCCATGTGAAAAGGGATGAAAAGAATGTTTCATGTTGATTGTTGCACTGAAAGAAAGGCGGAAAGGGGGCTATATACAAGGTATCACATGATGAATCATGTGATATTTGGCAATGTTTGACTCCGAAGCTTAACATATATATATAATTCAATTTAACGTGCTACCTGGTTCCCAATCGGGTCTATGAATACGTAGAATCAATGTTTAGAGCAAAGTAAACCCGACTCTAGAGGAATGACTTTCTAGAGTCCAAAAATCTTCGCCATTTCCTCACCCTAAACCATTCAATATAGCTATGGTGAGTTGTTTCACCAGCTACTAATTGTTGTTCCATATCTGCCAGTGTGAAGCTTAACATAAGTTTCTTACCAAAACTAATAATCTCATGTAAACCGAGAGCACACATGGTCGGGGCATTCTAATGCTGACTTAGCACTAAATTCATGTAATGTTATATATACTTTATACTTCTTCAGACCTTATGGTCAACAACTCAATCGACAATACAGTCCTGTACCCCCTCAAACTACTTATATCTCAATATAGGTTGAAGCATTTTAACCAGCCACCTGTTCTCATCCACCGTTCATCTCGTCTGTTTATAAACCGCTTTGTTGACTTCGCAAACTCTAGAACTCCTTTGAATTCTGCTGTTGTAATCTTTCATTTGCTTCTTTTACTGTTGTGTAAGTACATTCAGATTGGACGATGCGGGTGGTGGAAAATGTTGGTTAGGCAAGGGTGCGCACTTCTAGAAACAAGATGCGTATATCTGGGAATGAGGATACGGAAAGTAAAGCGGTGCATGCAGCGAAACCAAATCAAATCATGTAGGATGAAGGAACGTATTAAAAGGCCCTAAACGTAACGTAAATATACATATATAACTGCTATTCAATGGTGTAATGCTGGAGGTTCTCGTCTCTCATGGCTCCTCAAATACATAAATCCGTCATCCCCTACATAAAGCCCTTCTCAGATCAAGGAAACGCATGAGCATTCACTCCTCGTTGCGCATTCTCATTAGAATGACGATAATCCGACGTCGTTTGCGATCCTAACGATGACTGTCTCTTCTCTCCTCGATACATATCAATAATCTGCTGCGCCTCAGAATCATTCGTCTTGAGCTCAGTATTTGAACCCAGTTTAGTCATGCCCGAGATGTCAGAGGTGTAGATCATCGAGTGCCACTTCTTCCTTATCGGGTTGCGCATTGGGCTTCCAAACGTCGGGGGACTGTCGTCAGACCGACGAGGGGTGGGACGCGAGGAGTCTTGAGATCGGAAGAGGGAGCGGAAAGAACCCAAAGAAGACACGATGAGTGCTGGGTGGTTGTTAGCGGAATGGCTGTGGGATGGACGCGGAAGGAGGAGGTAAATACCGGTATAAACTTCGATGTTACTCCACGTATACAGCCAACTCATATCGGGCTGGATGCTATTGGACGTAATGACCGATGCCCGGACGATCGAGAAGATGATAGTGACCATAGTGACAGAAAATACACCTGCAAGAGCGAGTTTACGGCGCATGCTGATGCGGACTTTCCAGAGCATTGTGAAGGGGATGACAGTGACTATCGCAAAGGTTAATAAGAAAGGATTCAGGAAATCATAACAAGAAGGGAACTTACTCAAAACATCCGTCAAAACATCCAAAACACAATTCGCAATCAGCGTCATCCTCTGAAACCGAATACTCTTCTCACTACTACATTTCGCCGCGATTTTCGTAAGCGGCATGACAAGGCAATTATACTCAATGTCGCCGATACAAACAAAGTACGATGCCATTGTCACCCCGAAAATGGCCCACCAGAAGCCGTTCCAGCGGCCGACAGGCGGGTATAGGCGTCGGAAGAAAAACAAAAAGCTCAGTTTAATGGACCACAGCGTCGAATAGAAGAGGAATACTATAGCCGCAGAGCCTTTAAGAAATCTCTCAACTCGTTCAACGAAGTCGACCGGTGGCATTTGCAGCCCTCGCGCGACGGAATTGTCGAGGAACATGTCTCTAACCAGAATCTGCCAGGTTATCGACGTCGCCAGTACTATAAGCCATGCGAGGGCGACGAAAGCATCATCCAGATAGAATCTGCGAAAAGCCTTGTATCGGAGTGCGCATCGAGAAGCAACAAAAAGGGTTGCGAGGGTGAAGCCACCCCAGACGATGCCCTGTAGTGGTTATTAGTATGGATATATAGTGGGTGACGAGAGAGCGGACTTACAAGAAAGGCATGCTCAGAAACCTTTGGTGGTGGTGGTGGAAGAACACTAACTCCAGGATTTGATGCCATATCTACACTGAAAGAACGAGCTCGAAAGTCCAAATTTGAAGTGGAGAGGTCTAAAAACCACATATCTCTCAGCACGCTCAAACTAGATAAATCTCAAAGCTCCCAGCGTCATCGGATCCTTCAGCACCTTATACATTCCCATCCCACCTCTGCCAGGACCGTGGTTCCATCTCTCGAACGCCGTACTCAAGCCACCAAACCTCCAACAAAACGGCAACAGAGTTGGAGGGGCGGAAAGGCGCATTGTTGGATCACTCGAATCTCCTCCTCCCCTCGCACTATGTTGCCGCTAGTAGCAACTCCCATGCCTCACGTCAGCCTCAAAGAGGGTTAGGGTACACCTCTGCCATGGTTTCACGGGCATCAAGGTGCATTAACGTGCGTTAACGTGGATTTACATTTAGGGCTGCGCCACTCTTGTCAACCAGCCTCCAGGGTTAAGTCTCGTATACATGTAAAGATAGGAAGGGAACTGCATTCCTTCGGTGACCGATCATTAGTGTTGTTGGTTATAGTGAAATGATGAGTTTGGCACAAATCCAGAGTCTAGAAGTTTTGGTCGCAGTCAAATGAACTGTGTGGAATCAAATCGATGACGTTCGGTTCGTACCTTGCTACGCCCTATGCTTTGTATGCTTAAAATAGTTACTTTAGATGCCCTGCATTTTCGTTCGGTATCTGGTCGCTCACATGCGAATCCTTCTGGGAACCACAACCGAATTTTGGGTAACTTGAAAGATTTGGTGATAATTCTATCTTACTACACAGGTTGAAATACCGAAAGGGGATATATGACAGAGGAACTACAAAGGAAGAAAAGTAGACCCAACGCCTTCCCCACGCTCATCATACCCACTCTTCTTCTTTCCTAGGTTTCACATCAACAAAAAGATCCGATCCCTCCATACTACTAGTAATCCCTGTCGATGGTCTTAAACGGTCGATTTCCGGGAAGGATTGCATGTTCCCCTCTGCTGTGGGCGGTAGCTCAATCTCAAACCTCTGAATCACAGTCGCTACAAACCCACAAACCTCCGCCATTGCAAGATGTCTTCCTGGGCAATAACTCACCCCACCGCCGAAGGGCCTATAGGCCGAGTGACTCGCCAGCTTCGGCTGCCTCAAAAACCGATCAGCGCAGAATTCACGACTGCTGTCGCCCCAGACGTTTTCGTTGAAGTGCAATTCACGGTAGGGGATGAGAACGGCGTTGCCGGCTTTGAGGAGCTTGCCGGAGAGGTGCACGTCTTGAGATACTTTGCGGATCGACATGGCACCGTTAACTTGGCGAAGCATTTCGTAGTAGGAGGAGGTTAAGAGGGGGCAGTGGGTTCGGAGGTAGTCGACGTCCATGGTGCTGTTCTGGAACGCGGGTCGCGTTTCTTCTCGTAGCGCCTGGAGGAGTGACCTGTCATAGATGACGTACGATAGAAGCCAGAAGCTGGCGTTGACTGTGTTGCTATGTGCTCTGCGAAGGATTAGTGATTGATCTCAGAACGCATGTTCATGGAATACTTACGCCCACCATACCATCAATAGCATCGCTATGCGACTACTCTCGTCAATACCGAAATACTCCTGAGATTGGATGATTCTGCGGATCGACCAAACTTCTCCTACCCGTTGACACTCCGGAGTTCTGAGGTACGAGCGAAGCGCCTCAGTGAGAGCCTTCCTCGCTTCGTTGAGTTTTGGGGTAAAGATAGTGGGATATTCGAATATGTAGGCCCACGAATAATCATTCAAGACCATGAGATACTCAATTACTCGCGGCTCATATCGGAAGATTAGATCTCCAAACATTGTTCGTGTTGTTGCGTCGGTCAGGAGTATTCGACACAGTAGCTTAACTGAGAGTCGTCGGGAAGTAGGTTGCGACTGCAGAATAAAGGGGCCGTGCAGTTGCTCCCAACTGAGTGAGAAATTGATCTTACCGACCACAGATTGCATGATGAGATCCAACTGCTCGCCTGGAAGTAACTGGGTTTTGTAGATGTCCTCAACGACGTGGACGAGGCATTTATGCTGTGGATTTAGAATCTTCCCGACCGGGTCATTCATTTCACCCGGAGAAGGTTTCCACCAGGAGAGCCTGCGGGCTTCGGGAGTAAGGCCAAAAGCTTTGAGGAGAAGATCCATGTATTCATCCCAGGAAAAGATGGCAGGATTCTTATACACAGTGGCGACATCTTCGGGTGAGCTGACGACGTACAATCGTTGCCCAAGAACCTGGATTGAGAATGGTACGTATGAACGTTGAAAGTGGTTCCTGCACAGTTTAGCGATGTACAAGTGTCCAAGTACCACCAGCGGTACCTTGTGATGAATTACTTACACACTCTGGCGAATTAATGAAGCCGTGTCACCAAACATGGCCAAAGAATGCCCTACGTTGGAAGTCAGTCTCTAAAACGGATGGACAGCAATCGTGCCGGAATCTACCTAGAACTGTATACTTGTCAGTGACATGACTACGGGCTTTTGATAGGATTTACTCACAGGGTATCCAATACGGCACCTCAGCTGGCTTTTGCGGATTGAAGAGAGGGTAGAAAAAGAAAGTCCATTGGCGCCAAAAGATGTAAAAACAAATGGTGAGTATGCAAAGAGAGGTTAGGCTCCATATAGATCCGGCGATTTGTTCGCGGAAAGTAGATAGCAAACCATTGAGAATGGCTTGTAACATCTTTTCAATGCTAGTCCAATGTAACTAATGGCGAGACTGGAATATGGAGGATGATTTGACTCTTGAGCATGTTAGTGTACCAACTGGGTACTATATCCTTTCGGTAGTAAACCAAACGGTCAGCAGAAGCAACCGAGGCTGCTAGGTGGATGAGCATGATGCTTGTGGCTTTGATTGATCTCGGCTTGATATCATGGACTCCCGGAACCGCGGTCAAGACTGAGTGAGACAGCTGAGGTTCATGCTTCATTGCAAGGGGCCCCCTCGAGCTGATGAGCGCATCGATATGCTGTGCAGAAAAGCGATGACATGGGCTCACCTGATTGTTCTGCCAGTTTCGACCCCAACCTGGGTAAGTTGTACAATACAGGTATTTCTTTCTTTAGCTTCGGTTTCCGAAAACCTAAGCCCTGTAATTACGTACCTTACAGGTCCAAAGGATCAGCCGTTCGACGGTCCCCCCCAAGAAATCCTTCATATATCTTGACGGGACGGGACTTGCCCGCTTCAGACACCATCTTTTCAAGCTCCGAAACTCAATTCCAGTCCATTGTTCAATAGAAAATAACTTGGTCCCGTTGGCGCACAGATCGCTCTATACTCAAGCCTACAATTCCACAACAATGCTCGCTCATACTCTCAGAAGTCCAGAGGGGACCACCATTGGAGATATAACTGCTCTTTCCCTTCTCGTTGCTGGCATTTTCGGGTTGCTGGCACGAGCATATCTGGTATCGAGTCCGAAATGGGTTGATTGTAAGTCTGAGCTCACCCCTCGAAACCATTAAACTTGTATTGCATTCTAATAACCATATCACCCTAGACTTGGGACTGGCGGCATTGGTAGGATTAAGGAACATCCGGTGGTTCTATTTTGCTCGCTAATAGTTGAACAGGCCCTTGCATATTACCGACGCCGCCCCCAGGGTGTTCATGTTTTGATGGAGAAGCAGATGTGACTTGATTGCACATTCTGACGGGGAGGGGATTTTGAGTTCGAGACAGACACCTTGTGTCTTGAACTGTAGCATGACTGAATGACCATGTACTTCTCTGGAGTTTGGCGTCTTTTTGGGGTTAAGCATTGGGAAATTGGGCTTTAGATCGGACTCCGTAAAAACAATAGTATCAGATCATTATAAATTTCCCGTCCAATTAAAACCCAATGTGAAATTCTGTCTCCCAGTATAGATAGGGGAACATTTTGTTTTATTTTATTTATTTTATGGATTGGCCCAGACTCATGTGTTGAGTAAGATATGGAGGATAGAGAGGATTGGTCTATGACGATTTGACAGTTAACCACGTTCAACTCATGTACAGCCCATGTTCGACGCACGCGTTCGCTTATGAGCCGAGTTTTTAGCATTGTTGGGTGGTTTTTTGGTTCCCGACGCCAGACCCGATGTGACAGGTCTAAACGTTGTGAACGAAGTCCTAACCTCCCGAGATCTAGTCTGATGACGGGGAAGCGGTAGTAGGAAAGGCACGTGAGTAAGGTAACTTTAAACGGTAAGGAAAAGCTAGGGACAACTAGGTTAGGTGAGGACATCCGGGAACAACCGACGAAATAATTATATATCACCTGCATATTTCTTCCCAGCACCTTGACCGTTAGTACGGCACAGCAAGGCCGACTGCTGGGATAACGCGTGTTGGTGGCGCTCAACACTCAAAGGAGACGGGACAGCCCGTAACCTTACATTCTTCATCCTTGTCCAATTCCCTTGTGCCCTTCTACATCATAGCTGTACGCCTCTCAGCAGCTCCTCAGACAGCATTTGGAATCTTCACTCGCTAGTTGATACCCTCTGCAATCCTGCACTTCAGCTCCCCAACTCCTTCCCCCCCTTCCCCCCCTCCTCCCCTCCTCCACATCATGGCGAGTCCCCTCGCCCTCGCTCTACTCCTGCCACCGACCTTGTTGTTCTTGTCTAGTGTCTGGTGCCTCTTTTCAAATTATTTGATTGCCCGCAATGTAGGGCTTCCTATCATCATCGTTCCCATCAGCCCGGAAAATCCTTTATGGATGATTTTGGCCCGTCATATCCTCCCAATCGTCCAGTACATCCCCTTCGGAAATGGATATTTCTCCAGATTCTGTCATGTGGGGTGGGAATTTGATGAGAAGAGCAAGTCCCATCTCGAACTAGGTGACGCATTCATGTTTGTTACGCCGGGGAAGAACTGGGTGTATTTGTGTGATGCAGATGCCATCGGCGATATCAATCGGCGTGAGCGTCAAGGAGAGTTTGCGAGGCCAGTGGAGCTGTTGGCTATGCTGGATGTCTTTGGACCCAATCTTTCCACAGTATGTATTTGAAATATTTCTTCTGGCCCTACTGACCCCAATTCTGCAAGGTCCACGGTCAGGATTGGCAGCGTCAGCGAAAATGCACGGCTGCCACCTTTACCGAGCATACCAATGCTGTTGTCTGGGCCGAGTCCCTCCGCCAAGGAAAGCAGATGCTTGAGTATTGGAAGTTGGCGGGCAGTGCTGGTGTCCGGAGTACGGCAAAGGATGTGCGAACGCTGGCACTGGATGTCCTGGTGAAAGCGGGTTTCGGCAAATCCTTCGACTTCGAAGGCTCCGGAAAGATGCGAAAGTCGAATGGGCCTCTGAGCTACCGTGACGCGCTAGGTTTGATCCTGCACAATGCCATTCCCATCTTTGCTTTAGGTCCTAGGCTCTTACAACGCCTTTCCTTTGTCCCCGGTCTTGGTCGTTTAGGCGAAGCCACAGTCCAGTTCAAGAAATACATGGTTGATATGTACGAAGAGAGCAAGCAAAATCCTCAGATTCGCGGAGCTCAAGGCAACTTACTGACTTCGCTGGTTCAAGCTTCGGTTGAGGACAAGCTAATTTCCCAGGAGGAAGTATTGGGTAACATGTTCGTCTTCAACTTCGCAGGCCACGACACCACTGCCCATACACTCGCTTACACCTTTACACTACTGGCGGCGCATCCGGAAGTTCAGGACTGGATGGCGGAAGAGATCAATTATGTGGTGGAAGGAGATGACCCGCTGCAATGGAGTTATGACCTGTTTCCGAAACTGAATCGTACCCTGGCGGTCCTAGTAAGTTTTTGACTGGTCTTTTCATGAGTCATTAAAACACATACTGACATTGCATACAGTATGAGACAGTGAGACTCTATGATCCGCTTCTCAGTATTGTCAAAGGCACCGAGAACCAACCCGCTCGTCTGAAAATAGGAGAGAAGGAGGTCGTGATTCCCGCACACACAAGAGTGATTCTCAACCTGAATGCCCTTCATTCACACCCAAGGTATTGGGGCGATGATGGGCTGGAGTGGAATCCTTCGCGATGGATCCAAGTGGCACCGGGAGATGGCCCTTCTATTGACCGCGAGCAATTGGTTATTCCTGTCGCAAAGGCATTTATTCCGTGGGGAGAAGGCATGCGTGCTTGTCCTGGAAAGAAGTTTGCGCAGGTGGAGCATGTTGCTGCTATGACAGCCATTTTCCGCGATCATTATGTTGTGCCCGTGAACCAAGCTGGAGAAAACGATGCCCAGGCAAGATCCAGAGTTTTAGATGTTGTTAAAGATACTGGAATGCTCTTGTTGCTCCAGATGCTTCATCCAGAAAGAGCTGCGCTGGAATGGAGAAAGCGTGCATGAAAGTCTGAGATCACCAATAAATATATTGTGCTTTGATCTCCTCCTCCCGTACCGCTTGTATGGTATAGTTACTAGAATAGGCCAATTAGTTCTATTTCATATTGGTTCGGAAAAACCAGTTACGAATGAAGTGGAATCATGTCGATCAGCGCATCAGTGGTACAGGAGAAATTCCGAACGGAGGTAATTTTGAGGGTTTTGTTAAGCCTTACTTGATCCCAGCATTTCGGTGCTGATTCTGGGCCCTGCAATACTTGTTTTCGGGACCGAAGGCGGATAAGGAGGTTGCATGAGCCACTCAGTTTTCCGTTCGGTAGATATAACTTCAAGGCAAGCCGTACGTCGCCTTTAATCGAAGGTAATTAACACTGTACCATTAGTTTAGTTGATTCCAGTCTCATTAGCAACCTTGAGCGATCCCAATCTTCTTACTTAATCAGAACCTATCGTTACGAGTCAAGGCTTCAAAGGATGGAAAAAACCGCAAGGTCATTGGATGTTACAGGCTCTTTAACATCGACACGGCATAGTGCTCACTTATCGTGCTCTTCGAAGGTACGCTAAATTTGTCGTCATTTCCGAAGGGAGAGGTGAAGTTGGCATGCGTAGCCGGATCCCTTCTTTGTGCCTCAGCATCCTTCTAAATGTGCATCATCGGAAAGATAACCGCAGGCTTAACTGCCGCTGGTGTCTTTTAAGGCGCTCTCGCAGTAGTTAGGCAGGTCATAGAGCTCGATAAGAGCCGCTTTACATGATATTGTCGTCAGTGTGGTTGTTCACGGTTCTATCCAGGCGGCATGCTTTACCTTGTGGTACCTTTTAATGGTATACCTTACGTCCTCCGTCGTTAAAATCCGGTTCATTCCAAGACTGCTTTTCTCGGATTAAGTTGGATCCGACGAGTGTGTCGATTATATCAACTTTCTCTGGTATTTGAAAGAACCTTGCCGCTAATACCTCAGCTTTTTCTACATTGTTCTATTCACGGATTTTATCCTGTTCTTGGATCGGGGGGAGATGCGGGTTTGGGTATGATTTGCTGCCTTCTTCCTTACCTATCTACTCATTGTCCATAAGCCTTCATTGTGGGTGAGAGGAGAACTAGCGAATTTTCCAATAACCTGCTCTATGCCCATCTGGTCCCTCTTCACATAATAGCCTTGAACTGCTTCTGGAGGCTTCTGTACCTAGCTTTATATCTCTTCCGTTGGGTTGTTAGAACTCACCCTTCGTGCTCTACAATGTTGATGAAGGAGTTTTTCGCATTCTTTATTTCACCGGGGCCTTGCTAGGTTTCCCAGCTTCGCTTTTTGGCAGTGTATTTAAAGGGCCTCGGACAGAATGCGTTGAATGATTTGGGATCTCTTCTTAATACCCTGGCGGGAGTGTCTTGTTCTATAGCTTGGAGGCTTTGTGGGGCCGTCTTCGCTTCGTCCCCCAAGCTGTCTCGGTGAACGGTTTTGATTGCGAGCCGTTCTAGTAGCTGGCTGCGGTTCGCCTTGACGTTTATATCTATTTGAATAGGTATATGATCCTTCATTACTGCCGAACTGTTTTTAACTTCGCATTTAACTAATCTTTGCTGCAGTTGTTCGCTCAAATAGGCTAGATCGATTATACTCTCCATACTTCTTCTTCTCCATGTCAGTACGTTCTCTGGCTGTGCGAGTTGTATATCTTATATGTAGAGCCTAGAATCTAACAGTCATCAAGACGGATCTGCATACTGATGTTGTGATCCAATATGAATCTTTAGCTGGAGGCTATCATTGACCAAAGGAAAATTCCGCAGTTGAGACCACAAGGCTACGTTAAGAAAAGGTTCCAATCGTATTACGCTGAAATTCGGGATGCTAGACCATATGAGTCTTTCGCCTATCCAGACGCTGTTTAACATTCGCTGATGATCTGTATTGGATCTTGTTGAAATCCGTACTTTGTAATCCGGGGTCTAGGAACTCAACATAGTTTTAGGACGACAACTGCATGTACTGCAGATTGTTGCGTCTCCATTTGACTTATCAATAAAAATTACGATTGTTGGAGAACAGTAATGGAGGTTTGTGGGCAGGTTCGTGATTAATAGTGGCAATTGATGGTGGTGATTGATGGTGATAATGAAAACTCTGAATCTATGATGAAGTTGCGATAGGGAGCTGTTAAGAAATAATATATCATCACCACTTTCGGGACAGGCACTTCAATAATTCGTCGGTATATACCCGACGTGTGCTATTATATGTCCAGCCCACCCTTATATATCAGTAATCTGTTCTTGTATATTTGTGTACCTAGTCTTAATGAAACTCGGGGTTTTGGCTCTGTAAGCATTAAGGGAGACATACTTCGTCCTCTAGTGACACGGGTAAATGCGCATTTGAAAAGGGTGTGAGCCTTAATAATATAAAGCCAAGAAGTTCGTTACCGTCTACTCTGCTTACTGACCTGAAGGAGTGATGTTCGTGTGGAAACTCTTAACCCGTATCTCCGTCGCCTTTATTATACCATCCGATTCTCCTGTTCTTTCTCTATCAAGTTGACTACTAGATTCCATTAGCGCCTCCAAGATCGGCTCTCCACTCCCCTGACTGCCAAAGCTCAACCTCTGTAGCCTGTTTCCGTCCGTACTCCTGTGGGCCCTGCTGGACCTTGAGATTGCAGCCCTAGTTTGTGTCCTTGGTCCCGTTACCAACGCTCGACTTTCACTGCCTCTTTCTTTAACAGACCGGATCAGTTTGTTCAAGATTTCAAACTCCACTCGTAGTTTGATACCGTAAACGCAGGGCTTGTACGCGCCTTGGAGATAGAAGAGGCTAGCGTACTGATTCCGAGTAGAGAGATGTCGAGGAAGATGATCCCGACGTTTGTTATGATTAGATGACCGAGGACTTCTTTGGCTTGGTCCTTTTTAGAGAACTGTGGCAGAAGAGAGGCGTCTTTGAGGAGTCTCCGCGTCTGAAGAATGTAGAGAACAGAGAGAATATTTCCTGAATGAAGAAGAGGGTGACTTGCGGTCCCAGATGAGGTTTACATATGATGGGATGGTGAGCGTTGCTTGCTGTATTAAAATGCTCAGCCCTTGTAAGACACGGTCATAGCATGAAAAGAAGGAGCGCTCACCGCCAGGATACAGATTATGATAGTCGGGATGAAAAATACGACAATGTCAAAGATGATCAGCGACAACACCCATCTTAAATACCTCCTACTGCATACCACTAGATGCAATCTCGAGTACATCACCAGCGCCTGTGGAATCACTATGAGCCACCAATCCAAATATATGGGTGTGATGGATCCCTTGAGGTCCTTCCACACGCCGAAATCGGCGAGGATGATACATAATGGCTGTAGAATAATTCCCCAAGAGAACAGTGCGCAACTCCAGAAGTAAAGGCCTTTCCGCCGCTTAAAAAGGAGAAATAGACGGATGTTGAGCTCAATGCTAATATACCAGGCTACGCCAGTAAAGGCAGCCATATTCATGGCCATGGACAGGTTTTGCTTGATATCGGGGCCGTTGGCCATCATATCGGAAAAGAGGCGGCGTCCAACCTGTAGAAGGTTAGTAGTGCAAAAGTGAAATATGAAAAAGAGAGTGGAATTCACCAGGTCAGGGACAGGCGTTGTAATATCCCGTCTATGCGTAGCATTGTTAGGTTTGCTGTGCTGGGCAGCCAGCCAGCCAGCCAGTTAGAAGTCGGTGTGACCCATCTTGTAAAATGATGGCTCTGGCTGGATAAAACACCAGCTCCCCACTGCTGGTCGGCGATGCTTGATAAGGCTGTATGCAAAGAACACCATGACAGCCTCAAGTTTGTATACCGACATTCTGATTAATAGTGATGAAGGATTGATTATCTGACACTACTCCGGACTCCGCTATCACCATCCTTCCTTCAGATCCTCCACCTCCCATTCCCGCAACGGGACGCATTAGTGAGAGCTTCAGATAGAGTATAGTGTCGTCCTGGACTCTTTGAACACCAACTTTGTTTCGCTGAGCGCAAGATGAAAATTATTTCCAATTCCCTCCTTTCACTCCGTCATGTGATTGACCCGCTCCATTCACATAAAATCATCCTCCTCTACCGGGCTAGCTTTAATTCAACTGGTAGTGTTTTCACCATTTGGCTCCCACCCTTCCGGGGCCATCTCAAACCCCTTATCCCAATACGCAGGTGCAACTGTGCATCCAACGAGCGTCCACTCCCCCAAGCTCTGCGCATGCTGCCACTCTCCCTTTTCCACAATCACTTGCGGTTCCTGACCCTTAAAAATATCTTGACCCACGATCATATCTCTCACCGGTTTGCCATCATTCCACGATAGTTGCAACTTCAATGGCGCGCCCGCGTAATAGTGCCAGATTTCGACGGCATCAGTGACACGGTGCCAGTGCGATACGACGCCCTCTTCAAGCAAATAGTAAATCAATGTGCTGTGCGAGCGATTGGTTGTTGGGTCTGCGTCCGGATCGATGAATGTTTGACGATAGAAGCCTTTTTCTGGGTGCGGCGTGAGCCTGAGTTTCTGAATGACTTGCTGTGCGGTAGGCATTTTGAAGCAAGTGAGATTTTTGTCAGGTTTGGGGGTATGGTCTTTTGAGTGGACGGGGGAGATAAATAGTAAGGTTGCAAGAACGGTAGTGAATAATTTCATCGTTTTCATCTCGGGTGGAGGGAATTGATGAAGGATTATTAAGTATGAGAAAAAAATGAGGAGGCAAGTAAGCTTTAAGTTCCTATCTCCGTTCCGAGAGTCCCCGAAAATACAGGGTCGAATCCGAATCTTACTAAAAACTGCATGATTATCATATTGTTCTCCTAAACAAGCTGATTACAAATTCACGTCCATTACCAGTACTGCCACGGAAGTCATGCATTTGTACACCAGTCCCGTGACACTTGATCTAGACGCACGAAATCAAGTCTCCTTGCAAAACTTTCAATCATGAACCTATCTTTCCGTTTTCTTTTCTCGCAACGGCTTAACCCTTATCACAAGATATTATGCATAGAAATCAAATTGGAATCTCTTTCTCTTAGCTTTAAAGTCTTCCATATAACCCTCCCGTGAGAGGGTTCATGACATTGTGTCGACTCTAAAGAGCCTTTTGTAATCTTAGCCCTCAAAGAGGCCGGACTGGCAAAGTTTTACAAAGTCAAGACAATCGTGAAATATCGAACATAGAGGACTCTTTCAAAAACCACCTGATGTACGATCTAAAGGACGGCCATACCAGTTGTCCCATTTTGATAGTGTGATAGGACAACTCTGTGCTTATGCCACTCTGAATGTAAGGGGTATACGCAGCAAGGCTGCCAAAGGGGTAGGTATATGTAAGCAGAATGAGGTAAAAACTGGGTAGTCAACAGGGTGTATTGTCCTGGTGATCATGTTCTGTGTTCTCCCTTATGTCTAATGAGTTATTGAGTATATATACATGTATTGTGTGCTGAGTCAGCAGCAAGTTGCTCCTACCATATGCGGTCTCGGTTTACAGGCACAATATAGATATCAAGGGTAGTCCCGACGTATGATGTAAGTGTTGATTCTCTTTTGAAGCTGGTGCGGAGTTATCTTCTTAAGGAGAGGGCTCGCGCTATACTACTGGCTAATCTATAATCTAATCTCTGTAATAAGCTCACGTGCTTATAACACATGACTATATGAACTATAAGTGTGTGTAGGCTTTACCCGCAACAAGAGACATGGAGAATCCCGAATTTTAGGTGCTTCCTGGAGCAAACTTGTAAACCTGCGATGAGAGAGAGACTACATGAGTTGAAAGCGTGTATTGTGATGACGATTGTGTAGAGTGTTCTGTGTACCTGGGCAGAGGCTGTGAGGTGCATTATATAAATGATCAGAGAGCCAAGGGTTATGTACCATTCAGGCTAACAGACTTGTTAAGGCCAACAATTGTGGATAGGGTATGAGAGCTAAATGTCTTGTTACGGTAAGTGTCTTGGCTGGGGACCAAAGAGATGGTTTAATAGCCTAGTTGTTGCGGGCAAAGCCTACACACACTTAAGGGTTCATGTATAGTCATATGCTATAGGCACGTGAGCTTATCAGAGAGATTAGATTGTATATTAGTTAGTTGATTAGGTCAATAGCATGAGCAAAGCCCTCTCCTTAAAGAGATAACTCCGCACCAGCTTGAGGAGAATCAACACTTACATCATACTGTAGAACTACCCCTGATACTAGTACTCGCAACCTCCCACGAATAAAATTACAGGCAATCTCACGATTTTATACCGAGACTAGGAGAGCCTGGGTCATAAAGACATCAAAGGGAAGGCTTAATAGGAGGGGATATAAGCATGGTTAATGGAGGACGGGTATCGCGGGGTTGAATTGTCACGGTACCAAGCTTAGTATGATATGTACTCATGTGACAGCTGATACTCCGACTGCATCAGCTGTCATATGATTACACATCAAGCTAATCTTGGTGCCGCAACAATAGATTATGTAGTTACACGGCATCGAATTAGCTTAAGACTTTCCTTTGCAAGATAATCATGTTGAGCTTCGGAGTTAAACATTGCCAAGTATCACATGGTTACCTCATATGATACCTTGTATATAGTATGGCTTGCCACCTCGTTCAGTTGTGTTTGCAGATCACGTGGCTCTATATTTTACTAATTGATGAGTAGACCTCACCACTGCCTTACTATATAGTTCCTAGTTTTAACTTTCCACTTGTCGGAGGCAACCTTCTACCTCTACTCCAACATCCAAAGCGCCTGCAAACGCAGATCTTAGCACTGAACCCGAATTAGACAGACTCACTCTTAGAAAATTACAACATCTTTTCATGGATCATTTAATTGTCTCTTTTCAACCGTCTTTAGGCAGTTCGCCTTAATTTAACGCTTGTTCGGCTTGTTCGTCATTCATAAGGACACTTATATACGAGCCTAGGTCTTACATACATGGCCGGGCAATCCGCGCCAACTTGGCACGCTCAGATCTGCTTAATTAATAATCGATAGTGACAATTGAATAATCGATGGGGAAAGGATGTATTATTTTAGAGAGTAAAGCTATTTACCTATGTGCAATGCCAAGACATGCATTTACGGGCCTCTGCATGCAAAGTACCTGACATGCAGAGATCACTCCGTATACTACAGGAGAGCCTGAAGGCTACCTCCAAAATATTGCTTGCTAGTCATGCCCTGTGCTATTTTCACATGCGTAGGGGAGAATCTTGGCGGGTTGGTAAGCTCCTTGCGTAGAGGCAGCTCTCAGTAAGTGCAGCGGAGGGCTGGGAGCAACTACACGCGGTGGGGTATATAAAGGGAGGATGATCACGCCCTCGCGAATAGTACTGTCCGTATATGGCCTAAAAGAACGGATACACCTGTCAATGCCTCTAGAGTGTGGGTGGTAGTGTTACTGCAATAGGTTTAAGGAGCAAATCACATACACATAACTAGTAGACTTGCTGGTCCCAAGCTCATATACTGTAGTGGAAATTCTGCCTGAGTAGGGGTAAGAGTACTTGGGCATGCAAGTCACTGTTGGACGGGCAATCTCGCTATTCTAGAATCGTCTAGTAGATCATCAAAGCCAACCAGTAATGGCATTACGCATCGCACATATTGTTGGAATAGCAATCTCGCTGTGCTAGAATCTATTAGCAGGTTTACCAAGCCACGTGAAAATTACACTACACGTTATACATTATGTCATGCACTTCTATATGCTTCCACTCTTTTCTAAGTACAATCCTGTAATTACATGATCTCATGTATATATTTGTCACTCCTTGGAGGACATTTCAGTAAATCAATTCATTCCTAAGACAATATTTATGAGCACTTCCGTTCTGCCAAACAAAACCTTCATTACATCCGTCAACAGCAAGTGCGATCTTAGACGTTAGCTCAATATCTCGACTATCTCGACATGAATCCACGACACCCACCTCCCAACTCCCCCTTCCCATCATACCTCTAGCTCCCTCTAATTTACTCTCAACTTCACCCCTACAACAGCCCCTCCACCTCCCTAGAGAATTTCTAAACCAAAACGGCCTCTTATTCCCTGCCAGCGTCGAGGACACAATCCCATCCGCCTATCCAACCAAAATCGCACTCATATAAACCCCCGTTGGCGGAATAAAGCTGAGAAGATTGAAGTATTTACTTGATAGTACCTCCTGGAACTCATGATGTACATATCAATCAAAACAAACCGTGGTGGAGCTTGCGGGACATGCTTGTCGAATCTGACATGCATCATTTTGTCCCCAAATCCAAAAATCTCGCTGCCGCCATTCTCTATAACCAGCTTATAAAAGCGCTTAACTCCTCATGATCTTAACCGGGTAGCGAGAAACCTAGGGTAATTATCGCTTGATTGGCGGCATTTGAACTGGGCTTCAACCCGAACTTAAGTTTTCGTATAAAGGTGCCCTTGAGGAATAGCAGGAAACGGAGCAGGAGCTAGTTAAATCCTGTGTTTCGGCGCGGAACGGTACGCTCCCAGACTCCTCATATTTGCTTGCTCGCTTAATCCTATGCGAGCAGCACATATGTACTTATTCAGCTGATAGTGGAGTGTTCAGCGGTAGTTTGAACTTTTGTCTTAGCTTCCTCCATTATAGAACCGTATCAGTTGGTCTCAAATGTGCCTTCAACTAGCAAGCTCGTACAATGTAGTCTTCGCAAAATGGTATCTTCGTAAAATGATGTCTTCCCAGAGTATTATCTTCATAAACAGTCTCACTCTACAAATTTTATACTACAAGAAGAATTTTGAAGACGATTATTACGGAAAGATACGTTCATTGCATCTAGGGAGGCCTTCCATTCGGAGACCTAGTGGTAGATTACATTCGAACCCAAAACATTGACTGGACTGAGGAAGACCGTCTTCCAGTATTCTCACACATTGGTACCGTTTTGAATATCGAGAAGCTTAGCCAGTTACCTGACTTAGGTTAGACTGGCTCGATGAAGAAGAGGGACAAAATTGCCGCCATCGGTAGGTTCCAGAATTAAATGCCTGAATCATCCTGAAAGGGGTACGTGTCATTTGGGTCCGTTGGAAGGCAGTGCTGTAGCCGCCCGATGTTAAACCATTGGTTCCAATTCTTACATGTGGTCTCCAGTCCTGTTCTGTTGTGAATCTTCATTCGATCTACATTTTCCAAGATCTGCATTGCAAGTCCAGAAGAAGCGTGCCATGCGATGTGGCAATGCATCAGCCATATGCCTGGGTTATCCAGCTTGAAAGCGATGATCAAGTACCCGCCAGCTGGTAACAAAGCTACATCTCTACGAGGAGGATTGTCCCGTTTGATTACCACCGTGGCTTCATTATATGGCTGCTCACTCTGAGCCAGTAAGGCAAAATCGTGGCCATGGAGATGGATTGGGTGCGCCAGAGTCGGAAACGCTGCCGCGGTATCATTGATTTGCGGGAGATCCGCACCCGAAATCAGGATTTCAATCCACTCGTTATTGCTGGAGGCTGTAGTATTGACTGACAATTCTGCTGCCCAACTGGATGGATCTTCCGCAATGTTCAGGATAGTTGGGGCGCTGAAATTGAGCCACATTGGGGCCTTGTGCAGCTTCCATCGCGCAAGATTGTCTGGAAAGTATGGCGGAGAGTCTGTACTAACAAGGGAAACCTCGAGCTCAGGGGCTGGTAGTTTGTGAGTATTGCACTAATTGACCTAATTCTCTCTTTTGAGACTTACATATTTCCACAGGCTCTGGCACTGTCCACGGTAAAATTGGCTCTAAACTCGAATATGTCTCATCAGAACACTTGATGTCAAATTGATTAGGCTTGCTAGTGGGGTCCGATGTGCTGAGTGGATCATAGCGAATAATACCTGTGGTCGAGTTCTCCACTGTATACTGGGTTCTGAAGCCTTGGCAGCCGGTTGCAGGTACAGTTCGGATCCAATAGTTCCCGTCTAGCGATGGCTCAGTAGGCGACGCTTCGACAATAACGTGGTACCTTTGTCCTGAGTAGATCCATCAGCCTGTTCTATAATTGTTATGAAGACGTGGTTACCTATGCCGATGAGAATACTGCTATTCGTGTAGTTCTTTATGGGCACAAAGTCTGACTGAATTACGGTAAGGCTGTGTCCGTCGATGGAGAAGACGAAAGAGGTATCGACAGAGGTGTTGATAAGGCGGAGAAGGTAGCGCACACCCTAGATATCCCTGTTAGTAGTTGGAAGTGAGGTTCAATATCCTTCGTACCTTTTGAAAATACCTTGTGTACACTTTTACTGGCTTGGGGTTGATGCAACTATCGTCGGAACTTGGATAAAATTTGCCTAGAATGATCAGCAGTGGAAGGTAAATGGTTGCGCCACCATAGAATAGAACTAACCTTTGCCGTTAAGTAATATACTTGTCATCCGTGGTAGCCGGTTTGATAGAATACTATAAGACCAGTCTTGGAACGCACTTCGATGATTCCAATCGGTCATCAGGATCGGATCTATGGCATGGTCGTATGCGCCAGAGGCAGGCCCATGTATCGTTAACGGTCCGGCCAAACCATCAGGATACTAGAGTTAGATACAATGTTAGAGAAGCTCCGTCATAACACCAAGGGATCTCATACTGATTACGCACCTGAAGAGAGTAATGGCTATGATACCAACTTGAGCCATACTGCAAGGCTTTGAACTTGTAAGTGTAACTGTCTCCAGGAGCAATCGGGCATTGAGTTACGGCATTGACCCCGTCATTTTCGGCATTGTGAAGTTGCCGGAGACCGTGCCAGTGAACTGTCGTACCGTTGCACGGCAACAAATTAGTGACAGTCACTTCGATGTCGTCTCCCCAACATGCTTCAATCCAGGGGCCTGGATACTGCTTGTTAAAGACCTTGCTTTCGCTGTTTTCGCATCCGTCAGCCCAGAGACTTTCGTTGGTGATTGTCAAGTTATATCTTCGAGTGATACCCTGGGGATAGAAATTTTCGTAGTCTGTGGAGATGTTATACACCCTGAGGTCGGAATTCTTATCTTTCGGTCGTAACCAGCAGCCTTGGTCGTCATTCCCAAAGCAGGGTTCGTATTCCGGCAGTTCGGGGTATTCACAAGTAAAAGACTGGTCCTCTGGTGCGTTTGGGGGGTCAAAGATGGGATAATTCTGGACAAGGGGCTTGTGATTATCCGCAAATGACGATGGATTCGGCAGTACTTTTTGGAAGGAGCTTTGTACGTTGAACGTAAATTGATTGAAGGGGGTATTTGTAAGGAGATTGAAAAAATAGAGCAAGTATGCACAGAATGTGTCGAAGCCCACCATGATGGTTGGAGATATGACGGTCCGGCTTCAATGAAGGGAACACAGGGCTACACTTAGCGACTCCCTCTGCGGGTTGAGCGGCCTAATAACTTAAAGAACCCATGGTAACGCTTGATCACATTGCACTGAATTCGCTGGGAATCCTTGACGAGCTGAAGAGAATGGCTCACCGGAGGCTTTAGATGGCCATAGGAACGCCTGAAACTCAACGCCCAAATACGTCCACTATCCTATCATCGTCAAAAAGACTGACAAAAAGCTAGGATTAACCTGACGCTCAGAACTTCTCTCTCGGAACAAGCACACCGAGCAGGTATAGAAGCTGAGCGTAACTGATGACACCATTTACCTTTTTTCGGTAGGATCCCGAGATGAGCTCATAGCGGTGGCTCAGACACCATGAGATTTCCAAATACTGATGGATAACCTCAAATAACTTCGTACTATTTGGGTATAAACAGTTAGCGCTTTTCGGGCAAGCCATGAGTCGAACGGCCAGGTACAAATGACTTTCTGTCTTTTAGGATAACTTTCACTCTCATAAGCTGAATAAGCTGACAGATTTAGGGAATACTCAAACTCACGAGAATGAACGGACGAATGAACGTCTCGCGACGCTTTCCGTCTTCCGATGACCATTGCTCATGTGCGCTTGTTAACCCGAGCTAGACAGGGAGAGTTTTGGCGTTCGTAATACTTCATCCTTAATGTTTGACAATTTAGTATTGCGGCTTATAATCACTTCTATGTCAGTTCCTCCAATAACAAAGTTAAACAGGTCTCTGAAGGTGTATATCTGGCCAATATATAGGACATGGAGCAAGTCCCCAATTCGATTTTGCTCAGATGAAAAGTAGATTTCAGACGTCTAAGACTGCGCAGTGCTCAGCAGGTCACTAGGGGCATACGTACTAGAATATGGCTCGTGACTAAAGAACTATACGACTAGAAGAGTAATAAACAGCCTGAGCTGAAGCTACTCCGACAATTCTAGCCCAGCTTATCACAGGAATGCGGTGTAGAAGCATGGCAGCAAGCCACCGAAGATGCAACGAAAACTGGGCATCATTGTAGTTACACATTTTAACTTCAGCTCGTCTCAACTCCTGCACATGACTTCAAGCTGTCGTATATTCGTACGAGTCAGGTTCGGAATTGGCTTGTTGCAGCCTAATCGAGAGTATTGACTGACATGAATTCTCTGCTCGGTATTAACAATACCCATGACGAAGACCCTCTGAGCACATCCTCACCTGGTACACGAGCCAACTCCTTGATTAATTTTTCTGTACATGGAAGCACTTAGAGTTAATTTTGGACGGTAAGAAAGCTGAATTGCGAAAAAAACTGGAGCTCTTTCTAGTGGCTTTCTGGCTCCTTGGTAAACCTACTTATAGGTCTCATAGTGGCAGCAATATTCTCATTTTCTAAGAGTACACTGTCTCAACATGTTGGCAGCACACTGAGCATATCTTCGCCGCGTGCAGTAGGCTGATGATACATGGAATGTGCGCTCAAAGGCTAACAGTTAGAATCACCTGAATAAGTATGTTAGAACGTTATGTGAATTGCTGAGCTCAAATACAGCAAAAAATACTAGGTTTCCAGGAAAGAAAGGTTGTTGTGGCGTCTGTGGTGTAGATGGTGACGGTTGAGGATGAGGTCGAGCGTAAGAGAGTCGATTGCGATCAATGACGTCACCTGTCCCTCATCTCTGAGAAACAACACATCAGTCGTTCTCGCTCACACAAAATGAATAATACTCACTCAATGCGACAACTACCACGACTTTTCCCTATCATCACCCGAATCCACCGGCACAATTCTTTCCACACCTTCTCCCATATTCCACACCTCAAGTCCGCCATGAAAATCGCCATTACCGGTGCCCGCGGTACAGTGGGAAAGGAAGTTGTGAAAGTCTGCGCCACGGGGGGACACCACATCGTCCAGGTCGACCGAATCGCACATGAAGACGACAGCACTCCTAATTCAGAGATGCGGGTTGCAGACTTCGCCAACAGCTACGAGGACACCTTGAAGGCCTTCAAAGGCTGCGACGCTGTCATCCACCTTGCAGCAATTCCCAACCCTCTTGGTACTCCAGATTCAGAAGTCCACATGAACAACGTGCAGTCCGCTTTTAATGCCTTCCGTGCGTGCGGTGAGCTCGGCATCAGGAAGATATGCTATGCCTCCTCCGTCAACGCCATCGGTCTTGCTTATGCAAATCAGCCATTGAAGTTCAAATACCTCCCCATCGACGAAGAATATCCACCAAATCCTACCGATGCTTACGCCCTTTCAAAGCAGGAAGCCGAAGTCCAAGCCAGAGCTTTCTGCAACTGGTTCCCAGGTACCAAGATCGCCTGTCTGCGCATCCACGAAGTCGCTGGCAAGGAGGACGTAGAGCAGGAACACAAGGAGAATTGGGTGGACGCAGGTGTGAATCAGCTGTGGGGCTGGGTCAGTCCGGAAGCGACCGCTCGGGCATGTCTGCTGGCGGTGGAGAAGGCTGATAAATTTGAAGGATGTCAGATTTTCAATATCGTCGCGCCGGATACTACTCAAGACACACCGTCTGACGAACTGGCCAAGAAGTACTACCCAGATGCGCAGATCCGGGGGGACTTATCTACGAACCGGGGTTTCTGGACTATTGACAAGGCGGAGCGTATCTTGGGATGGAAGCACACTGAGAAGAAATAAGGCTATGGAAGAGATGCAACAGCCTCCAGATGGCGATGGTCGATCGAGGTGGTGAGCCCAACAGTTGTTGGAGTTCAGGATATATAATGCATAGATCTATGAATAATAATAATTCAATTTAACATGCTACCTGGTTCCAGTCTAAAAGGGGGGTGTTTAGATCCAGTTCAATCCCGTATTATTTGCGGCCTATATGTCCGATTAATATGTAAATTTTGAAGTACTCTCCAAGCACAAACTTACAAAGAACAATTCGTAACCAATCAATCAATTTGCGAAGCCAAGTCTAAAAATCAACCTATTAAATGGGAAGTTTTGGTTTTGAGAAAACTTCAGTAGATGTTTCCAAGTTAATTGATTGATCGGTTACACATTTGAAAGGCGTTACTAGTATATTTGGCCCAGTTCTTACTCTTGAACGGTCTCAACCTAAAGGAAGGAAGATCGACGGCATTTCACTAAAATAATAAGGGCCTCGATTGAAGTCCTTTGGTTGTGCATGGTTATCAGAGGTTCAAGCTAGCAGTTAGCCTTACTTACCCCGTAAAGCTAAGGTCCCTTTAATCGCTAGCATGTGAGCTGAAACAATTAGTGTGTCAACATCTACTCATCCTCGCATTTTCGCTTCAATCAACTTTTCAATCAGGCAAACAAGAAATTAGTTGGTAATTCATCAAATGGATCAATTTAAAGTAGACAGGTGAGTTAGCAGTCTGTCAGGTTAACTAACCATTCACTATTTGCTTCATTAATTGCTACCCAGTTTATCCAACCCAGTTTGTCCATATATAAGGTCCTATACTTATTATATAGGGAAAAAGTACTACTAATTTGTTCTACAATTCTGCCCATTATAACGGACTCATTACCGCTAATGCAAATGACAAGGCAGTTCGTCGTGAAAATCAAGAAAAGGATGAGAGAGAAAGCCAAAAAAGAAGACCTAGACATCCAGCGGAGTTAAACTCGAACCCTCGAGTAAAAAATGTCAGTTAATCCTATGCAGAACTCTCCTTGGTAAATGTGGTCCTCCAACAAACATATCAAGTACACCTCTCTAGGAGAGACGAATGGGCTGCACCGGCCGCTAACTGACGACGGATTCTAAGGGATTGATGTCGTTGTACCCATAATTTGGGCTTTGGCTTTGTCTTTGCTCTCCGGTGGCATTTTAGATATATCCGCCCACACTGGGCCTATATATCACAATTTTTCTCTTCAGTTTCTTAATTGGTTTTGATCCTTTGGCTTCTCTTTCTTATCGAAGCCAGGGCATTTGCAACGGACTCGCCCACCCCGTACTGCGTGTGCGCCGCTTTGTAGTCAGTATTCAAGAGCTACTTATTGCTCATTTAATCGTCTAGTTGAGGCATTCTCACTGATTCTTTATTGTCTTGCGTATTACCTTGCTCATTGTTTCTTCTTACTGGGTTTATTACCTTTATGCAGTGCGTGACGTTACGGTTTTTCTTCAGCTCCTAATTTCGGGTCCAGTTTTTATCTTAGGCATACGCCCATAATCTCGTCCTTCCCTCAGAATTTTGCGTATCCCATCAAGATCACTGCTTGTAAGAACATTCCGTGGCATCCAGGTAGAAGGATTCATCATGTGGCCCTCATCACCGGTGCCATCGATTTATCGGAATACCACTGTCTCCCCCGCGTAAGATAACGGATTGAGCCACACATTGTCGTGAATATATCGATATTATAGGCCTGACTTGTTACGTAGAAGTGAAAGACATAATTAGTGAGAAGACCAGGCCGGAGGAGTTGCTGGTATGTAATCACACCACCAGTTGTGCAGCAATTCGTGCACGCTCAAAATTTTTAACTAACCTGTATCAGTGGGCAAGTTCAACACGTAATGGAGATTTTTAGGATGTACTGACTCTGGATTTCAGGAAGTCGCCCTCACTCTCATTAAAGCTTAGGTTAGGGACTGAGCTTGTACGGTAACTTTGATCATTTCTTAAGCCAGTCCATCGTCCTCTAGGGCGCAGGAAACCGCAAAGGTAAAGAATGAAGGAGAACTGTACAAGTCAAGCAAACAACAACAGTTCTGGAATTGAGTGAATGCTGAATAAAGTTGAATCTCCTTGAAAAATTCGAGGACTGTATTTGCTAAACCAAATGGAACTCTCTCAGGTGCACACCTCTCGCCCTCAAACTTTCGGGTGCCCAGCGCGGATCCTCCTTAGCAATATTACCGCGTTCATTTCTGAATTCTCCGTTCGAAAGAATTACCCAGCCAGTAGGAAGCGGACCGAGCCGGATATCTTCGTCGTCGTTATCTCCAGTTTCAGTGTTTGCAGATGTCCAGATGGTCCCCTTCGGGGTGTTGCAGACGATTTTGACAGCATGGGGCTGCTGAAACTCGCCCAATAGGCACTGTGCATCCATCATGCCGTGTATGTACGCAGGACCCACAACCTGAAACTTTTCGCCATCGGCTTGTGGTCGCAATATCATGGCATGGTCAGATCCAAGGATTATGGCAACAATATCCCCTATGATTTGGTCAGCCATTTGACTTCTGAAACTCATAGTATCAAATCCAAACTCTAAAACCAACCTTCTTGTGTCGCAACTGGGCCCAACCCAGCATGTCCCTTATCTGTGCAAAAGAATCCACATGTCCGCTCATCCCGGATAATGCTTTGTAGCAATACCGTCCGGCGCAACTCTTCGACTGAGGGCTCCCTTCCCCTGCCAATTAGGTTCATAAAATCTTCCACAAGTGGTGCAATATGATCCCCGATGGAGCACCTCTCGTAAATCCATCCATACCGAAGTGTCGTGATGAAATCTTCCAACGGACTCTCTTCAGGTACATTCTTCCGCCATACAGTATACCAATCCTTGACCATGTCAAAGACCTCTACTACCGATTCCGGGTGATCACTCCACTTGCATCCACTGACGGCCTTGACCCGCGCGGCGCGCACACCAAGCGCTCTCATCACTCCAGACTGTTGGTCAACTGTCACGTGTGCGCGACTGAGACCAGCTGCATTCACCAATTGCCATGGCCGAATCGTACCGTTTGCCCAGTCCGGAACCCATGTCGGTCCCTGCATGTTCCTCTTACCCAAATCGCAATACTGAAGCAGCAACAACGTTTTGTACTGTTCTACAATCTGCTCGAGAAAGTTTCGGAAAACTTGTTCATACGAGAGCGTATAGTCCGGCTGGATCCCCCTTGCGATGTCTTGATCTACCATTCCCATAATCCCGTAGATGCGGTCACGCTGATCAGTACATCCGGCTTGTGATGTCGCTTGTAACAGCGAAGACACACCTCGCCAGTCCCTGGTGCCTTGGAAATAGTATGGCATGTACAGCAATGTGTTGGGCATGAGACCTTTCCGCATCTCGGCGTCAGGAAGGTTTGTCTCCCGTAACAGTATTAGTCCTCGGCGGATATAGGACCATAACACGGTCTTATGACCGCACTGCACAATGGCATCCGCATTAGATAGCACAATCTCTTGCCATATCCACAAGCGCTGAAACCATGGCCTGTTTAACAGGCCTTTCAGAGCCTGGACAGTGTCTATGCTACACGGAAATTCTTCTTTCCATTCCCAGTGCTCACAGATTGGAGAGGGAATGCTTATTCCGCTAGTCATCTCGAGCTGTTTCCCCATTTCTTCGAGCGTCTCCAGGGCTAAGGTACTATCCCCAGATTCAGGCCCTAAGAAGGCCACAACACGAGTGGCCATTTCATAAATGTTGCCCATGCAGGCCACGTGACGTCCTCGCTCCTCGATATCCGCCTGATTGATGCAGATAGCATCAATCCAGAGGACCCGGTGGTCTATAGAGGTGCGGAGATGGCGAAGAGCAACGGCCAGGTTCTTTTTAACAGGCATGAGGATGTCGCCGTCGGTGGAGCGGTGATTTGGAAAGTCGTCTGTCTCTATAACATGAACGTCATGCGTGGAATTCTCGTGACCCCAATGATATGAAAGAGCCTCAAAATCGGGCTGGGCCGGGCTGATTTTCAATACTTTTGGAACTTCAGACACGTACGAACTGCCTGCATCTGGATGGGTCCAGCTGGACCGGTTTTCCTCCTGATTCCAGAAAATCACCCGGCCATCAGCTGTTATTTGGACTTCCCAACCGCATGGTAGCGTCTCTCTCAAATTATCGAGATTGACCTTTGGCCTCTCTATAGGTCCGTCTGAGGTGGGCAGGTGGGCATGCTTCAAAGATATGCGAATGGGGTCTGTAAAATCCCCAGGATGTAGGATGAGAAGCCTGATCTCCCCAAGGGCAAGGTCTAGCGGCTTGTACTTGTGGCTGTTCATATAGGCTGATGTGGTAGAGTATGGACTCACTGGGTAGAGAGAAGTTGAGCCATGGGGGAGAGGGTGTTTTATCAGTAAACGAGCGGGGTAGGCAGCAGCATCCTCCAAGCCCGGTGGCTTGTGCAATTCTGCTGCATAGCGATACACTAACCTGCAAATTATTCTAGATATCCTTCAATGGTATTGCAAAACATGTCGAAGGTCAAAGTGTGATTTGATAGATTGAAGAAATCCGTGTATCAAAGTGGTATTATGTAGAGTATATAGGTTACAAGAAGGCCTCCACTATCTGTGCCTATGTGGGGAAACTACCAGGGGTAGACAAGGGCTATATACCGGTATTTTGCAAAGACGTTGAGCAGACTCTGCGCTTAGTAAAAAAAGGCACGCTATGTCCCAACTTTATATAAAACTATATACGTCCCCTTTATCTAATACCTCTAAAAATACGATATTATTAGAATAATTCTAAATATTTGTGAATAGTTCTCCTCTGGTTCAGGCTCTTATATTAATAACTTGCTGCCCTACCATATAAGCCCAAGCTAGAGCTTCCTTTCTCAACCACCTTTAATCAACTGGCAAGATATCGCTTAAAGAATATCTATACAAAATCAATAGAGTAGAGACCCCAGCTTTTGAATATAGTCTTATAGAATCGATACCGCATTTACTCGTCTCTTGCAGGAGATGGGCGCAGCAAAGAACAAGACTGAGATAGCATGGAAGCCGGTTTGGTAACCTATCATATGCACTGGGAGGCTACTCAAGCAGGCAATAAGGAGACCAGAATATCGACGGCCCAATTGAGCAACGGAAACCAGATATCAACATAGTCAAGGGCTAAAATTCAATTTGCTAAGGAAACTAAACATTTAGACCGCAACAACCAAGACGCAGCAAATATAGAAGATGACCAAACCGATCAAAGGCACCTGAGGATCCCTCCAGTACCCCCTAACTGAACATACCACCACTCGTCAATAGCTTCCCATATCGTGCCTCCGCAAATGCGTCGCCGCTTAAGATGCACACAACGCTGGAACTGCCCTGCAGATACCAGGCATTGCAACTCTTCCTAGGCCCACCCTTTCTCCCTAACATTCGATAACTCACGGTGGTATATTTCTATCTTATATTTCTTTCTTGAGCATGGAATTAGACAATAGATAAGCGGCTCTCATAGTTGGCTTCTGAGATGGAGAAAGTGTAGTATAGTAAGATGTATCGCCGCTGAAGTCTATTCCCTTCGCAATAAGGCCACAAGCCTTGAGAAACATTTTTAGCAACAGACTGCCTCTCTTCAGAACGCCAACAGTGAGTTTGCAGTCCTCCGCCCAACCCCTCGAAAGCTGCCCATCACCCGGAGCCCTCATCGCCATATTCGGAGAAGGTCGACGGAAAGCCTCACTAATATGACAGCTGGCTGGTTACAATTAATACAAGGCTGTGTGCTGATGGTTCAGCAATCGGTAACGCTGCTGCGCCATACCCCCATGTGGTTATGAATATTGAACCTGTTACATTCTAGGATCTTCTACATACTTCTCTACCTCTTGTCTTACGCCAACTGTGTACTCTTTTTGGCTATGCTATCTCCACTTTTCCTTCTCCCTTGAGCTCTTGATAGCTCTTGGCTCACGTATATATGAGAGAACTTCTGCTCCCGCTGTAAGCTCTCCAGAATGCAATCCCATCCACTGGCCAATCCTCTCATTCTGCACTCTTACTCTCTTTCTCTCACCCAAGAGCCCATAACTCAACAGAACCTCAGGTGCAAGTTCCCATTGCTCCGCAGCTCACAGGGAGTGACTTCGCTGTCTACAATTATAATAAAATTCTGGATCAGCTGCAGTTCGCGTACAACGATATGCACAAGAAGCAGCACCCGCAACCACGGCTCCTCAATATTCGCTATGTCGACTCGCTCAACCTCGAAGTGGGCAGCTACAGTGATGGCGACAGTGGTTGGGCAATGGATCATGTGTATCAACGCTGAACTCGCTGCGCTCAGTCTCGATTAGAAGGCAAGGACTGCTGTTGGCGGTAGTTCTAGATATTGTCACAACTTGAATCAGAATAGTGTGAGCGGTCTCTAGTAACTGTATTTCAGCTATCTAGTCTAGATGCTATCTACAATCAAGATGAAGATAAAACAGAGTATTGTGGTGCTGAATTCACGTTAAAGAGTTTTGCATGCACTGGTTCGTGCATGCCAGCGCTGGCGCAGCCACTGGTATTAGGCGTAGCCTGTTGCGGGCAAAGCCTACACAGACTTATGGTTCATGTATAGTCATGTGCTATAGGCACGTAAGCTTATCAGAGAGATTAGATTGTATATTAGTTAGTTGATTAGTCAGTAGCATAGAGCGAAGCCCTCTCCCTAAAGAGAGAGCTCCGCACCAACTTGGGAAGAATCATCACTTACATCATACTTTGGAACTACCCCTGATATTGGTAGCTGTATCTAGCTGATCACCATCCATCTCGGAAGAGACCATCCCGCTCGGAATAGCACCAGAGACTGAACAGGTTTTCGACACTTGTACCAGCACTCACCATCCTCTGCAACGACTCTAGAATTCTCTGAAATCTAAGCTCGTACGCACCATTAACAATCTACCCTCCGTAGAACCCAGACGCTTCTGCAACGTATCCGGCACCTCTAATTGCCGGAATCTCAGACAACACCTTGCAATAATATCAACTTAAGCCTCGTCTCAGAGCCGAGATCACTGAATGAACCCTCACTGTCTCGAGAATCTCCAACTTTATCACGTTCCACAAGGACAAGGGACAGAAAAGCGCATCAAACTTGAGCCCCATACAGGATCACCTGGCAGAGACAGCATTAGAGTTCAATTCTGGGCAGAGCTTCAGACTGCACCCAGTCCCATTACACCCCTCACAGCTTTGACCGGGACCTAGCTTCCTAGCTGCGCTATCCTCCATACCCAGTACTCAAACAGGCAGAGAGACGCATACCTTCCTAGAGAGGAAGCTGGCATCTAGCCGGTACAGAGAAGCTGGCAATGAAAGGATACCAGTGAGGAAGCGACATAGAGCTCAGGCGGATCATGTTGGGAATTCACCAGCTATGCAGCCTGCCTCACTTGGAAACTAGGACCAGGGCGTAAGAAAAGGACTGCGCCGTACCCAGGTTCTCTTCCCTTTATATATAAAGGCTCTTTAGGCAACAGCTTCGACTTCACACTTCTACCTTGACAGCCTAGCGCCCGGCTCGGAATAAACCACTTTTCTTTCATACCTCTCAATCCACAATTATAACTTCTTTTGGCCTAAACAATGTCCATCCATGACAAACTCAACCAGTAATAGATCTTCAGAGTCAGAGAAGTTCCCAGGCCTCAAGAACTTCGTGAAGCAACTAGGATATCAGCTTGCCAAGTTCAAGGTCGTACATGGGAAGTCGGCCAGATTGGCAGGAAAGCAGATCACACAGTGCCTGAAAGCATTTGGAAAGGAATTTCCACTAGTATTCTGTCCGGATCAGGTTCATTTTGACATACTTTCAGACTGGTACGGGAACGAGGACTCGACGAAGGAAGCAGTGATTACATTCTATCAGGAAATCCTCCCTTTCCTCATTGTCAGCACCGGAGCAGAAAATTTATCAGGGACTGCCGAATATCGTAGGCTCCCATCGAAGCAAGCATCTGAAAGACCCCCCAGCAGAAATTCAGTTTTCCAATCAAGATTCCAGATTAGACGGACACCACCGGCAGCCGTTTGGAACGAGTCACCATCGGTTAGACAACCTCAGCTCCAACCTCACCAGCAAACATTGATTGTAGAAGTCGCATCATCACTTGATAGCTTGAATCTAGTCGACTCATCAACTCCCTTAGAAAGGCCCAATCTACAGAAGAGAGCTGTCACGCAGGAACTGCGTACCAACAGCATTAGCCTCAGCCTTACCTGCGCCACGACTTAGTCATATATAAACTCCTCTCAGTACAGAGATAACTCGGTAGAATTCAATCTTGTATTCACCTCACAAGTTCAAAGTGCAGTTATCACACGGCTATATCTTTCCCCCTTAACAAGAGCTTTCCCGAGATATCAGCAAGGTAGAGAAGAGAGTTTGACGCCGACAACACAACCTTCTAACACGACGATAGCAAACTCACAAGTCCCCAGGCAAGGAGGGAACGAAGGCTCTAAGCCCATAGTTCAGAACGAAGGAGTTCATTAACATTATCAAACCCAGAGATCAGCTACCGAAGAAGTTGAACGCAATTCTCAGAATCCACTGCTGCCCCCGCATTTGAACAATGGGATAGACGGGTTCAGCAATGTGCAGCTAGAGCAGATCTCAGCTTTGATTGCTCAGGTCCTGGCAAAAATGGCAGGCCTGCTCTTCCCCCTCATCGTCTAGATAACACCGGAAACAACCAGGTCGCTACTTTCAGAACCTTGTCCCGACGGTTCCTAACAATGGCTATGTCCGCGCCGATGAAATAGGTTATTTCCATCCTGATTTAGACGGGAGCCTAGGAGTTGGCGATTATATCACGATTGGGAAGGATACATTCATCCGAGACGTTACAGTGTTTGTCGACCGTGTAAAAGATGTCGCTGTTACTCGAACAGAGGAGACAGTGAAAGTTAATCTATCATAATTCCCACGTGGAGCAGCTTTTGAATGGTATACCACCGGACTTTCAGATCTAGAGAAAGCCGGTTTGCGAGGCTGGCCGCTTGGCCATTTCACGGATTTGCTATCTAGGCAGTTTGCTCCTTCACTAAGCGTCTTGCTGAAGAAGCTTTCTAACACAAGATATGGTCTGGAAGACGCGAGATCAGGAAGGTCAATCACCTTCTATATCATGGAAATGGTACGGCATGGTAAGCATGCCAAATTAGAGTCGGAATACAGCCGGATCACGTTGGTCTGGGAAAACATTCATCCGCTATTGAGGCAAGAGATTTCGCCACCCAACGAAGGCACAAAAACTACACGATCTTTGTCGTAAATTGGAGGACCAGCGTGAGGTGTGGAGCATCGTAGCAGGTTCATGGCTAGGCAGGAATTCAAATCAAGGACAACAGCGGCAATACACTCGGGCGTCATGGAGTCAATACGGCAACCGTAAGCAGAATTTCAACATCACGATTCTCAACCTTCATATACGCAGTCTTCGCAACTTCGCTCTTTTGTCCCATATGGGAATAGGCAGGAAGGCCAGCGCAATCTCAACCAAAACTCTAATACACCACCTAGATTTCAGAACCAGCATCAAACCAGGAAAGAACCGACCCTAGCCCCCTCGTTCTGAAGCAGCCTCTCGCGTTCATTAGAGGAAATACTTCCTCGCAGCGTCAGACAAATCAGACATGGAAGGAGAGCAAAACCGGTCACAGAGCAGGCCATAGCAGAAACCCCAGACTTACAACGTCGCTTCGGAAGAAGACTTGAGTTATCAAGCAAACTATGGACAGGAAGAAGAGGAGGAGCTGGAGTACGAAGGCGAACAGGCCTATGAGGAGGACGAGCCGGAATACAGTGATGAGGACGAGACGGGAAACAACTTTATTGATACCTTCTACGCAGAAGAGAAGAAGCCGGAACTGCGTTTTCACCGCCACAATTGCAAGGAGAAGTTCTTGTCGAGAAATAAGCTAATGAATCATATCCCTCACTGCTCTCAGAAGAAAGAGAAGAAGACTTCCACCACTACAGCTCTAAATCTCAAATCTTAGCAGTTAGAGAACACAAACCTCAAAGTACGGGATTTCAATATGAGGAATCAGGAGCCAGCGCCACAGGACAAACCGGTTCCTTTTGAAGAGCTCACACCAAAACCCAATCCCAGGCAGTATCATGTAGACGAGTCCGACGAAGCGATTCCATTGAAAGTGGGACCCATGATCACGTCTACTGCACCCACCGGATTTCAGGGCAGTGGTTACGCATTCAAGGGTTATACTTTTGCAGTCTGCAAAGGTGCCTTGGCACCCAATATGAAATGCGAAGACATTGTACCAGACTCCGAGAATGCTATGACACTTTTGAAAAAGGAGTTTCTGATGAAGTAGATAAAAGATCCTGAGAAGATTTGATGGCTGAAGAATCCCATCAATATCCGTGTAAGGAATATGATTCCTATCATGCTTGGTACAGCATATGATATGAGCTGATTGGGTTAGCGTGTACTTAAGCGAGCCTTAGTGCTTGCACTCTGTATATAGGCTCCGTGAGTAGAGCTTCTTGCTCGGTATCGAATCTATGTCGTTCAACCTCTATAACAACCCTATGGGCCAAGCCTTACATTTGGATTCAATCTCGCGATTGAACCAGAAGGCGATTGATCACTGAGAAGCTAACAGTTAAACGACGACTAACTGTCATGAGAGGCTACGTAGGGAGGCTTGAGAGCTAACAAAGGAGCTTCGATTGGATTCCTATGTACAGTATCTTGTGATGAAGTTAAAACGTTGTGTGAAGAGAATAGGAAACACAGGTTCGTGAGTTGAAAAGTTCTGCCAGGTACTTAGTCTGTGCATCCAAGCCAGGTGTCACGGGGTTTGTATACAACATGTTTGGTTCCGTGACACTAACTACCTGCCGTGACAATTGCCAAAATGATGACCTCTAACAACGACCCGCTTGTACAGAGCATTATTAGCAGTTACAACCGCCCTAAATGGCCAGCAGACATTGTGTTAAGGGGGAAAGATATAGCCGTGTGATAACTGCACTTTGAACTTGTGAGGTGAATACAAGATTGAATTCTACCAAGTTATCTCTGTACTGAGAGGAGTTTATATATGACTAAGTCGTGGCGCAGGTAAGGCTGAGGCTAATGCTATTGGTACGCGATTCCCGCGTGACACATTGAGAGCCTAGCTAATCATCTGCTCACGCACTATTTAGCCCGCTAAAAGCATCCCAAGATTGATAAGATTATCGTTGCCGCCGGTGACACAATCATTGCAACTTATACCAAGGAGCGCAACACCTTGCCTGCAGAGCTTGGTGTATGCTATGAGAAGAAGAAATCCGCTGCCGCTGCAAAGACCGCTGCCATAGAAACCGCCGCTGCTAATCGCATAAATACCTCAGCGTCTGACTTCGCCGCTGCCTCTGTGTAAGGAGCCAGGCTGAAGACAGCAGAAAGGCAGGAAAGAACAAAGTGAATTCGATAACAAACTATCTATGTAAGAGGTTAGACTCTTGTTATCCTTAGTGGCAACACTTCGGTTCATGGAATCTTCTA